>JAFMSR010000017.1:33798477-33816574 GCA_022818135.1 Saxidomus purpurata
AATTTAAATAAAAATGCACAATCGGCCATTAGTGGCATATAAACAATTGGACTAAAGCATTGTGGGTCGATTATAACGTCCCGGCATCACTAAGTCATTTAAGAAATACCGGTATTATAGGGTATTTCAACTAGCAGAAGAGCCTTTCAGCATAGGCAAAAACGCATTGTATGAATTGTTGAAATGCAGTTGAGGTACTTCAAGGAGAAAGAATTGAATCCATAAATAAGTCATAAGTAAGAGTCGGGTGTGAAAATATCTTAAATCTGTTGTTTACATATCTAATGGCGATCGAATTTACGACCTAAATATGCATTATCGAATGCAGATCTGATGTTAATCTGCGATCTAGATCTGCTTTCTCGATTGCAGTATACAGTATCGAATGCAGATCTGATGTCAATGTACGATCTAGATCTGCAGTATCGAATGCAGATCTGATGTCGATGTACGATCTAGATCTGCATTCACATTGCAGATCTGATGTTGATCTACGATCTAGATATGCATTCACAATTGCAGATCTGATGTTGATCTACGATCTAGATCTGCAATATCGAATGCAGATCTCATGTTGATGTACGATCTAGATGTGCATTCCCAAATGCAGATTTGATGTCGATATACGATCTAGATATGCATTCACATTGCAGATCTGATTTTGATCTATGATGTAGATCTGCAATATCGAATGCAGATCTGATGTTGATGTACGATCTAGATGTGCATTCCCCAATACAGATCTGATTTCGATGTACGATCTAGATCTGCATTATCAAATGCAGATCTGATGTCGATGTACGATCTAGATCTGCATTCAAGTTGCAGATCTGATGTTGATCTACGATTTAGATCTGCATTATCAAATGCAGATCTGATGTTGATCTACGATCTAGATATGCATTCCCGAATGCAGATCTGAAGTTGATGTACGATCTAGATGTGCATTCGCGAATGCAGATCTGATGTCAATGTTCGACCTAGATGTGCATTCGCTAATGCAGATCTGATGTCGATGTACGATCTAGGTCTGCATTATCAAATGCAGATCTGATGTCGATGTACGATATAGATCTGCAATATCGAATGCAGATCTGATGTTGATGTACGATCTAGATCTGCGTTATCAAATGCAGATCTAATGTCGATCTACGATCTAAATGTGCATTCGCGAATGCAGATCTGATGTCGACTGATGTCGATATACGATCTAGATATGCATTCACATTGCAGATCTGATGTTGATTTACGATCTAGATCTGCATTCACGAATGCAGATCTGATGTTGATCTACGATCTAGATCTGCAATATCGAATGCAGATCTTATGTTGATGTACGATCTAGATGTGCATTCCCGAATTCAATCTGATGTCGATCTACGATCTAGATCTGCATTATCAAATGCAGATCTGATGTCGATATACGATCTAGATATGCATTCACATTGCAGATCTAATGTTGATCTACGATCTAGATCTGCAATATCGAATGCAGATCTTATGTTGATGTACGATCTAGATGTGCATTCCCGAATGCAGATCTGATGTCGATGTACGATTAAGATCTGCATTTGCGAATGCAGATCTGATGTCGATGTACGATATAGATCTGCATTATCATATGCAGATCTGATGTCGATGTACAATCTAGATCTGCATTCACATTGCGGATCAGATGTTGATCTACGATCTAGATCTGCATTCTAGATCTGCATTATCAAATACAGATCTGATGTCGATGTACGATCTAGATCTGCATTCACATTGCAGATCTGATGTTGATCTACGATCTAGATCTGCAATATCGAATGTATATCTGATGTTTATCTACGATCTAGATCTGCATTATCAAATACAGATCTGATGTCGATGTTCGATCTAGATCTGCATTCACATTGCAGATCTGATGTCGATGTACGATTAAGATCTGCATTTGCGAATGCAGATCTGGTTCGATGTACGATATAGATCTGCATTATCAAATGCAGATCTGATGTCGATGTACAATCTAGATCTGCATTGACATTGCAGATCTGATGTTGATCTATGATCTAGATCTGCATTCGCGGTTGCAGATCTGATGTTGATCTACGATCTAGATCTGCAATATCAAATGCAGATCTGATGTTGATGTACGATCTAGATGTGCATTCCCGAATGCAGATCTGATGTCGATGTACGATCTAGATCTGCATTATCAAACGCAGATCTGATGTCGATGTACGATCTAGATCTGCATTCACATTGCAGATCTGATGTCGATCTACGATCTAGATCTGCATTCACAATTGGAGATCTGATGTTGATCTACGATCTAGATCTGCAATATCGAAGGCAGATCTGAAGTTGATGTACGATCTAGATGTGCATTCCCGAATGCAGATCTGATGTCGATATACGATCTAGATATGCATTCACATTGCAGATCTGATGTTGATCTACGATTAACATCTGCATTTGCGAATGCAGATCTTATGTCGATGTACGATATAGATCTCGATGTACGATCTAGATTTGCATTCACATTGCAGATCAGATGTTGATCTACGATCTAGATCTGCATTATCAAATACAGATCTGATGTCGATGTACGATCTAGATATGCATTTCTTTGAATGCAGATCTAATGTCGAGCTCCGATCTAGATATGCAGTACGAAGGAATACAGATCTAATGTCGATGTACGATCTCCGAGCCAACTTCACAGACTTAGAAGAAATAGCATTTTATTATATTCTTTTTTTTAATTTATTGTCCAATCTCTATTTGTAATAATGAGAACCTCGACCTTTCCAAAAATGTATAGGTTTACATGCTTTCTACATATTACAATAAAAAAGCGTAAAACGTTTGAAGAGTTTTGCGATTGGAAATCTAGCTTTCGTCAGGCGTTACTTTAAATGTTAAAAAGTACTCATTGAAAGTTGATTATTATATCTGAATAGCAAATGATACAGATCATAATACTGCATGCATATGACGGCTAATAACATTATACATTGGTCTAAAAGACAGAAACTATTGCCGCTAGCAGGATAAGAGACATATTTGTTGGCTTACATTTTAGACACCGATAAAATTGATCCTCTCGTAAGACCAATTAATCCTGACGGGCGTGTTGACCGATTTGTTAGTCCTAATCCCGAAGAGTTTGTGATATGGTCTATATGTCTAACGGACGAACAAAACTGTCAAGGGCTATGTTCTGAAGGCCTCACAGCTGTTATGATAAAGGTATGTGCATCATCCGTTATCTTTAATTTGAACATTTCTTGAACGTAATGCAAACAAAAGAAAACATTTTTTGTGTGTTAATCGTGCACTTTTCGATATATGTTATTCTTGAAAATTGCATTTATTTATCTTTTAACGTTCATTGAACTCATTATTTATTTTTTGAGAATATAATCAGCTAGATGTAGAGAGTGTCCCTCCAAAGGACAACATATATCGAAAAATGCCCCATTTTAGCATAAACACTCAACATAGAGACCTTCTGGAATAAATCGCTATCAATCCATGAATTGGCCAACAACAGCTTCACGGTTTTATGGTACTGCAACATATTTTATACGCTGCTTTTACCAATGATGACTTTAATTTATAGCTTAAACTTTTAATATTTAACTTAACATCAGTGTAAGGGTGTGCCTCTGTAAATGTAACGTTTTGAATACCGCATGCACAGGATCAGAGACCAAACAGAGAAGGTGATATTCGTCTGGAGAATTTGCCTTGGTGTCAGATTGAAAACACCCTTAATGAATGTTTTAACATGTCACTTTCAAACTACACGTATGGACAGTTAATGGACTGGGCATGGGACAGTACAGGTAAGACATTTTTGGTTTTCATGTTATTTGCATCAGTTTACGAAATATAAAGTGACTATGGAAGGGGAAAAAGTTACGTGTCGCAGATCTTTTTACACCTTTCTCGTCAGCAGACTTAGAGAAGTTTAAAATCAAACGCAAACTTTTATTTTTATATTTTCACCTACATACATGCATAATAAATAAACAGCAGTAATAACAACACATTTACCTACTTTGTTGTAAGTTGTTGTAATCTATTTTATAAAAATTGTACTAACCTTATATTTTATAACATAATCACAAAATTTATATTTTAAAGTTTATACAATCACAATGCATTCGAATATCTTTCCTATTTCTTTTTTCTCTGTAGAGTGCAAACTCGATGGATACTGAAACGAACATTTGAATGCCAGTATCTGCGAAACAACAACAAAAGTCTTTCCATGGGTTATGAACAAAATATTATTGACTTGAAGAAAAAGACAAAGTTCGTTTTCCTGCAAATAATAGAACAATAAATTTCAAACTTCCTCTAGTTGACCTGTATTGTTTTTTTAATACTTTGCTAACATTTATATTGTATGTCCAGTAATTCTTAGCAACATATCTGTAGATCACACGAGAACGCGTCTGGTCAAATTGTAAACATTCCAAATGAAGACTACAAGCATTTACTTCTTCAAACTACTTCTACACATTGGTTAAATATTCCCGGTTATAGTTTGTAATAAGTCCACCATTTGAACTAATCTAAGGGCACTTGGCTGTTTACAGCGTATTAAGGAATGGTTTGCAATCTAAAAGCAGTGATGACAAACTCGCTGCCTCTCTCTCGCGAGCTTGATGACGTTTGGATTGAGTATTCGAGGGCGATTCAATAAGCTACGGAGCTTTCTTCGTAATCGAACTAAAATCAATTCTTATAAACTAACCTAATACATCATAATGCTCATAAAAATGTTTTTGAACAATAAACCGGAACTTACTATTAGAAAGACTTAATGAAGCTTGGTTTTTATATCATCAAAAGGGCAAAATACGTGGACCACAATTTATAACAAGTAGTTAATATCATAGAAAAGTGTTTTTTCGTTTGTCTGCCGACTAAGCACTGATTTTTTCTTAAAGTAACATTAACCCTTTATTTTGTTCAATAATTTTTGCCCATATTCAAACCTTGTTGACTCGAAGTAAAGGTCACACTGCGAGGTTCATTTACTTTTTGTGTCTGCAGCAGCTTAAAGAATATTCTAAAATTTATGTAAAATGTGCATTTCAGCAAGAACGTGTACCAGAACGCATATTAAAACACTGCAAGGCCAAGGTCACTTGCAGTGTAATCCTATTTTCGTGTCCCCTACCTATTTTCTGAACGCTCTTCAGGCTTTTCAAGAAATTTGTGTAGAATGTTCATCTCCTCAAGACGATGCACCGAACCTATGTTATAACAGCACTGTTCAATATCGAGTTCACAGTTAGGGTTCTAAAAACAAAAATAATATCAAACAGGGAATGCCACATACCAAAAACGCAGCCTCCCCAAAACGAGCCCCATAGCACCCAGAAGTGCACACCACCACCAACACACACACACACACACACACACACACACACACACACACAATCATGTACACACACATACATACACTACCAACACACACTAGCATACAAGGCAAACACACGAGGACAAAACGAACAATTAAGGAACACAGTGGGGCACCGCCTTGGAACGGTCAGTGGCAAAAACACCACTGGGGAGCTTAAACCGGTTTATGGTGCGCACCCAACCTCACTCTTACCCCCACCATGTTCCAAAGTCACAGGACAGTGTAAATAAAAGTAATCCCTGCTAGGTGAATCTCTAACACACGCAATGGAAACAAAAGGCATGGTATGTAAAGTCACGTAAATTTATCTCCTATACCTCTCGGAAAGTTCTTTGTGATATTGTGTCAGATCAAGCTGTTAATTTCATACAGACGACAAGGGACAGTGTCACACTTAGAGGTTAAGGGTCATACGGCCTTATCTCCTTAAGCTCTTCATTTTTTGTCAAGTGTACGTTTCATTAGGTCAAAATGCAGAACCCCTGTTTCAGCTGTGCCTTCCGACCACGTTTATTATTTAAGTCCAAATATCGCACGACTATATCTCCTCAAACCCGTAAAAGGATATTCATGAAACCTTGGTTAAATATTCATCATATCGATGTTCTTTGGGCGCATTGTTGTACTCTTTGTTACACCAGGAGATCAAACTTTATCGGGCTATGATTAATGCCTGAACCACATGCCTGGTTTCAAAATAGCATGTGACAAATGCTCATCGTTTATCGAGGTTACATGCAACACGAGCATCATAATGTAAGAGGGTAGCCATTTCTTGTAACAATGTGCATTTGCATTGGTATTTTAATCATGTACAGCTTTACCGCAAGTCAATTTCTTCTACAACATTTACTGTTCTGTCACACCTACATGTATAAGGCACCGACCTGCCGAATTTCTTTAGAGAATCTAAATCCGATTTTACAGATATCTACCGTTTGTAAGCTAATAAAGTTTATATTTTGCATCACTCATCACAACTCTTCAACAAATGAAAATAGCGTAGTGGACAATGTTTCTCGACAGAGAACGTATGGTCTATGTCTCCATCCATCCGTAAAAGTATTTCTTTTTCCGAGCTATTTTTCAACAGCGATTATAATTTTTTCAACAAAACTTTGAAACGTGAAGGGATGCACTACTGTATGCACTACTGTATGCGTTAAAAAAAAACACATTTCCAAAGATGTAAATACTAAAAGACCGTTACAAATACAAAAGTATGTAAACTTTCAGTTGATCGAAAATGGTTAAATATACATTTTTATTATGGGTGTTAGATAATTAAATAATGTCAATGTGAAGTGTATGTTTTTATTTCAATTTGCCTTGGTGTTTCTAGATAGGATAATTCGAAATGCAGTAATCCTCTTACGCATATGTCCTAAATGAACGTGGGAGGGGGAGGTACGAAGCTCCAATGCTCTAGATCAGCGGCTGCTTCAATCGCTTACCTGACAGTTCCCAATTCTTTTTTTTTTAAACCCACTTTAGGATGACCGAAAGTAATATTATCATAACTACATGTATAATTCATTCTTTCTTTCAAAACTAAATATGCTGAAAAGAAAACAATCAATTAAAATAGACGCATATCAATTACAACAAGGGATATGTGATTTAAGCACTTGATATTTGAAAGTCCTTTATATATTTCACTTTTGGAACCTCTGTTTGAACAGCAGCTTTGAAGCGATGATCTGAAAACAAAACAAAGATGCGTAGGAAAATCACTATCATGATAATTGTTCCACATAAATATTCATACGAAAAAGCTGGGCTTCGAAAATAAAATATGGTTTTATTTTCGGAAATTTTACTTCTTGACGGCTTGACGAAAGAACCTCGAATGGCTACTTCAATAAAACGCAAAATAGTCGTGCAAACTTACCGCCAAAACTACTGACCACTACACATTACCTTATATGGACAAAACACGGTGTATGCGCCCGTCAATAAATACATTTATGCTCTAATTCGATTCTTTCAAACGAGAATAAATCATTTACCATCTCTGAACATACACCTTTTCTAGTACAGAAAAAACACAACACAAGGAACAGTTAGGTTAGAGGGATCGTCGTTGAGCCGTCGAACTTTTAAAGAACGGGAACAGGAGTAAATAATCTTGTTACGGCGATCTGGGTGAAAAAGTCAAAAATAGCTCTTGAATACGTACATTTATTTACAGAAAATGCATTTAACTAATGCGTGCTCATCAAGAATACCACAAGAAATCATTAAACTGATACGGTCCTATTGAGTATAATATAGAATTACATGTATGTGTAATTTTACACACACGCGCACAGGTGCAAAAAACAACTGTTTATAGGCCTAAATTTGCTGAAACACTCAGTTTTTCTTGAATATTTTCCGAAACATAACCGTCCTTTGCGGTTTCGCTCTTCTATCTTCCATGTTTTTTTTAACAATCTGTCCGAAATATTGTTCATAGCACTTGTAGTCGCGCCTCGTCTCCTTAAGCTATGAGTACCGTAATCGTAGGGATTTAGTCCTAAGCTTACTAAAGTTTCCGTTACCAATTCCCTGCACCTTGTATAGGACAGACGACCAGATTTTCTAAATCTATATTCGTTTTTCTTTTTGCAGTAAGACAATTGTCTGAAAAAGTAGCTTTCTTCTGAATGTGTAAGGTTTCCCTTCGAAAAATATTGTAGTACAGTACCGTAAGGGCAAGTTATATTATTAGTCTTTGAAATTAAAACCCGTTCATCTTTTTGAGTTTGGTCTACTTTGCTTGACCTTATATTTAACTCCAAATACTCGTCATGAAATGAGATGTCCGAACATTTTAAATTAATCATTTCTGAAACTCTTAGAAAACCGGCGAAACCTAGTACAACAAACACTAGAGATCTTAAATTGTACAAATTAGCTGAATTCGGTGGATGAAGATTAAATAGTTTGAGAATAATCTCTGAAGTAAATGGTTTTTTCTTTTCTACTGGCCCTCCGCAGACTTTCCTGGCTGTCTGTAGCAGAAAAAGTACTGTTTTAGACTCGCATGGATTAAGAACCCCTGAAACATCGTGGGCCCACTTCAAGGCGTAATAAACGTGTTCAATAACAGCAGAAGAACTCTCGTTTTGAATAAAATGTACCAACAATAAAAACAAAAATAATATCAAACAGGGAATGCCACGTACCAAAAACGCAGCCTCCCCAAAACGAGCCCCACAGCACCCAGAAGTGCACACCACCAACACACACACACGCACGCACGCACGCACGCACGCACGCACGCACGCACGCACGCACGCACGCACGCACGCACGCACGCACGCACGCACGCACGCACGCACACACAACACACACACACACAATCATGTACACACACAAACATACACTACCAACACACACAAGCATACAAAGCAAACACACGAGGACAAAACGAACAATTAACGGAACACAGTGGGGCACCGCCTTGGAACGGTCAGTGGCAAAAACACCACTGGGGAGCTTAAACCGGTTTATGGTGCGCACCCAACCTCACTCTTACCCCCACCATGTTCCAAAGTCACAGGACAGTGTAAATAAAAGTAATCCCTGCTAGGTGAATCTCTAACACACGCAATGGAAACAAAAGGCATGGTATGTAAAACACAAAAATGCTCGTGTATAAATATATAAAAAGCAAACCTTGAGAACCAAAAAACGTATGTACTCAATGCATTTGCAGAAGGCAGAGCACCAAGAGAAACACCCTTAAGGGCCCGACGAAACAGGCCAGAGGACAGAAATCAAAACAGTTTCGTCCCAGTGGGATTTAAAAACTGCCCATCACAGAGTCCTCCCCCTCTTCCGTCAGACACAATCAAAGAGGGAAGCATAGCGTCCAACTGTAAACGGGTTGAACACCAAACATGCGGTGTGTCTCAAAACAGTAGGGTGGTAACCTCTTTTAACAAAACGTTTTATAATTTTAGCAAATACAGTTGGAAAATTGCCATGACCCAAAATCTTACGAAGTTTGTAAACCACATCCCCATAAAAATCGGGTTTTGAAATACCTTCTCGCGGAAGAGTCTTTAGATTACTATTGAATTTCAAAACCAAATCAGAATTACGATAGTAAAATTTAGCAAAATATTTACGCAATTTGTAATAACGGTAGCCCTGTTGAAGAAGTTTATTTGTAATATATTGATTACGTTCATTGAAATCCTCAACATGACTACACGCTCTGGCAAACCGAATTAACTGAGAAATGTATACCCCATAAGATGTAGCATGAGGTACATCCCCATCCAAATGGGGGAAATTTACAATACTAAAATTAAAATCATCCCTCTTGTCATAAATTTTGGTATGTATAATATTGTTATAAATAGAGAGATGTAAATCTAAAAATGAAGCACCAGTATCCAAATTGTTAGTTTTAATTAACTGGAGTTCCCGGGGATAAATAGTGTCCACCAATTGACCAAAAAACGGGTTATCCATATTAAGAATATCATCCAGATAGCATGATGTATTATTAAAAGCAGTGATAATGTCTGCCTGCGTATCTGGAGAAAGACTCAACATAAAGTCTCTTTCATAACAATATAAAAACAAATCTGCGACAAGGGGTGCACAATTTGTTCCCATGGGAATACCGATTACTTGTCTGAAAACTGCATTCCCAAACCTTATATAAATGTTGTTCAATAAAAAGGAAAGGGCTTTACAAACTTCGTCACAGGTCCACATAGTATAATGTTTAACAATACAGCTAGTAAAAAAAAGCTTTATCGAAATTGCAGGCGAGAAATGTAGCATTCTCCCTGGCAAAAGTCTTTTGAATTAGGGCAGTTAGCTTGTCATGTATCAAATTATGTGGTAAAGTGGTATACAGAGTAGAAAAATCGTATGTACTGACTGAAGTTACTTTGTAATTATTAACTTTAAACTTATCCAGGATTTCGCCAGAATTTTTGATCGACCAAAATAAATGTTTACCAGAGTTTTCGTATACTTTATCACAATATCTTTTCACGTGGGCTTTTATAGCAGTTAGGCAAGATGTTAATAGTTTTGAAATATTTGTAGTGGTACAAGAGCTTGAATTAGCGATGAAACGAGCTTTATATGGTTGTTTATGTAATTTAGGAATAAGTACATAGTAGGAAGTTTAATATGTTGATCATCTATACGAACTTTCAAATTAGAAACTTCACTGATGTGATCAGTGACCACATTTTGTTCAACGGAAGGACTCAATATATAAGCTTTAGTGCTATTTAGTTCGTTTTGTAAAACATTAATATAATGTAGGCGTCAAATGATGATAATATTGTTGGCCGCCTTGTCTGCTGGAACTAAGACATACTTAGAATGAAATTCTTGGATTTCCTTTTTCAGATGTCTTAAAGTAAACTTGGGTTTTGATGGAAGTAGGTGTTCATTTGTTTGGTAAAATTTTATACGAGAATCGACAATGTTAAAAATAAAATCAAGTATCAACCTTTTCTTTCCAGAACGATTTATGGGTACTGTTAGCGGACTGACTACTAAAGGTTCAAAAGGAACTCTAAAATTCGCCCTGTATCTAATAATTCCGAAATTGCATCCAAAACAAATGGCATATTTTCTCTAGCGGATTTGTTGTTTTTTAAATTAACCGATTCGGGGGTATGAATAAAAGGAATTCTGTATCCGTTTTCAATTAAGTCAACAATATAACTACTTGCTCTGATTTCTTGCCAAAAATTTATATTCTGCTTGAGTCTCCCCTTTACAGATGTTGAGGGTGAATACACATTTTCTTGGATTTCGAAATGTTCTTTATGATCGTAAAAAGTTTGAAAGTTAAAGGAATACTCAACTTTGAACTCGTTAATGTCTGACGTTTGATGCTGATCACTGCTTTCTGGACAAGGAATCGTCCGAGACGGATTTAACGTCGGGCTGGAGTTTCTGGTTGAAGATGTCGTGAGGGCAGTTTGATCGGTAATGGCCGAACTTTCCACAGGCAAAACATTGGTCGCTGGGTCTTGGACCGGAAATGAATCTCGGACGCCACTGCATACTGTACGAGAAGGGTCGAAAATTACCCTGTGCTTGTGCGCCAAATGGTGGCCTGAGAGAGCGTCCAGAAGCAACAGGAAACAGACTTGGAGGATAAGGAGAATAACGTGAATATGTGAATTGTTTCTTATCTGTCTTTCGTTTCTTATCGCGTTCCTTCAAAATAGACAAAGCTGACTTTTCTGCCTTTTTTATCTTTTTGCTGTCTTCTTCGTCGCTGGCGAGATCGTCCTGTTCGTACTGAGAGACGGTTAACCAACCGGCTGGCGATTTGTCGGCTAGCCTGTTGATCTTGTTGCGGTGGTTAAGTTTCCTTGTGAGCTGAGCACAAATGTCATCAATTTCACAATTCAGTAACGGAGCAGTCAAGAACTGAGCTTTTTGAACTAAAGTTAATTACTCACAGTTAAAGTCAATCTGCTTTTGATAACCCTTGGAACTAACGGTTGCGGGCTTTACTGCCGGGATTGATTCAGCGCTCGCCGGTCTAGAGATGTCATTTTTAAATTCCGTGAACTTTGTATCGAAGTAATTTTGGAAATAGCTTTTAATTTCCTCGAGTGAATCCGACATAATGTCCAAAAACAACTTTGCAAATTTTACTTCTTGACAGCTTGACGAAAGAACCTCGAATGGCTACTTCAATAAAACGCAAAATAGTCGTGCAAACTTACCGCCAAAACTACTGACCACTACACATTACCTTATATGGACAAAACACGGTGTATGCGCCCGACAATAAATACATTAAGCGTTACTGTATTTATTTCGTATTGCTTTTTGTTATAATTCACCATAATGCGTAATAACTGTAACCACCTTTATAATAAAGTCTAATCAAGTTTCGTAAGTTGATATAAATCTTTTCCATAACAGAATGGTCAGCTTGAGGCGTTTCTCTTAATTAAAAAAGAAAAGGCAAACTGATGAAAACATGTACCTTATTATTTCGTATGTGGTGTCTATGTGCAGGACCAAACGATCTTTGTAGTGTATAATTGATTGAAACTCATATATATTCTGTATATCATTACGCATTAAACTGCTAATTTTATTAAATATTTATTAGAACTTTTTTAATCCAATCATATTGAAATGTAACTGAAATTGAAACATCTCTTGAACTTCCTAAGAATTTTGTAGATGATATCACGACAGTGCCGTACATGAATGATCACAGTCCCAAGCATTGCAGTTTGAACAGGAGTTTCCTTGCTTGTGTCTTAATTTTTGAGGTATCCAATGTTGCGTATTCATCCGAAACCATTTCAACAAATGAAAATGAATTTGGTAACTCAAAGTCAAGAGGCAATGTCGTTTAATGGAAAATGTGTACGATGGGCAGACTCAACTGCGAGCTCTTTGTTCTGGTGTGAGCTACATAAAAAAAACTGAAGGCTTATCTAAAGAATGTTCATAATGAAAAGTTGTTTACCATCCAGACCATCCAAAAAAACAAAAATAATATCAAACAGGGAAAGCCACGTACCAAAAACGCAGCCTCCCCAAAACGAGCCCCACAGCACCCAGAAGTGCACACCACCAACACACACACACACACACACACACACACGCACACGCACACGCACACACATACACACAACACACACACACACACACAATCATGTACACACACAAACATACACTACCAACACACACAAGCATACAAAGCAAACACACGAGGACAAAACGAACAATTAACGAAACACAGTGGGGCAAAAACACCACTGGGGAGCTTAAACCGGTTTATGGTGCGCACCCAACCTCACTCTTACCCCCACCATGTTCCAAAGTCACAGGACAGTGTAAATAAAAGTAATCCCTGCTAGGTGAATCTCTAACACACGCAATGGAAACAAAAGGCATGGTATGTAAAACACAAAAATGCTCGTGTATAAATATATAAAAAGCAAACCTTGAGAACCAAAAAACGTATGTACTCAATGCATTTGCAGAAGGCAGAGCACCAAGAGAAACACCCTTAAGGGCCCGACGAAACAGGCCAGAGGACAGAAATCAAAACAGTTTCGTCCCAGTGGGATTTAAAAACTGCCCATCACAGAGTCCTCCCCCTCTTCCGTCAGACACAATCAAAGAGGGAAGCATAGCGTCCAACTGTAAACGGGTTGAACACCAAACATGCGGTGTGTCTCAAAACAGTTGGGTCGTAACCTCTTTTAACAAAACGTTTTATAATTTTAGCAAATACAGTTGGAAAATTGCCATGACCCAAAATCTTACGAAGTTTGTAAACCACATCCCCATAAAAATCGGGTTTTGAAATACCTTCTCGCAGAAGAGTCTTTAGATTACTATTGAATTTCAAAACCAAATCAGAATTACGATAGTAAAATTTAGCAAAATATTTACGCAATTTGTAATAACGGTAGCCCTGTTGAAGAAGTTTATTTGTAATATATTGATTACGTTCATTGAAATCCTCAAACCCTTTTGTAACTATTTTCGTATCAAAATGATGTAAAATAGCAAACATTAAATGTGCCATATATTGGTTAATATTGCTACATTATCAAGTTTTGTATGTTCCTATTTGTGGTGTATTTATGTGCTACTGTACGACGTTTAGTGTGTGTAATCTTAGATGAATGTCATATGGGCAATAAACAAATGGCCAACATTTTACATAATTATTAACTCTTCGCATTTTGTTTATTGATCATTGTTCACCTGTGGTGATTCATTCAACAAAATTAATAATGCGTATATTATAACACCTGCTGTTACCTTCTAAACAGCGATGTATAGGCTACTTCACATTTAATTGTATATCTTCTGACAGGAATATTCAAGTTCTCGAAATAAAGGAAAATGTAAGGCTTTAACACTTTATGTTTTGTTAGGTTTTCGAAGTATATAGCGCTTTGTTACTAAGTTTATTTTCATGTTGATGTCTGGCTTAATCATATAATGTTATTACTGTTCAAAGGGACGATCATAATGTCTAGAAAGACATTTAGCACTGATTAAAATAATCTTTCCAAAGTATAACTGAATTACACGAGTCTGTGTTACAATTGTATCTATATTGAATATAGTGAAAATATTCTAACAATTGTATTTGTATTGAATATAGTGAAAATTTCCTAGGTAACAATTGTATTTATATTAAATGTAGTCAAAATCTCATCGGTAAAAGTTGTATTTGTACTGAATATAGAGCTGATCTCCTGAGTAAAAACTTTATTTATACTGAATATAATGAAAATCTCTCGAGTAAAAATTATAATTATATTGAATGTAGTGAAAATTGATAATCCAGATATTTTTAAGGTGTATATTCATTTCCATCTGCTACTATGTCATAACTCGAAAAAAAGTGAATATATGCTTTAAAAGCATTGAATTGTGTTATAAGGATCGCTCTTGACAATAAAAAATTATAGCCTGTTTGAACAGCACAAAAATCAGATAATATATTGGTACATCAAGCTGATAGATGAAAGTGTAACTGGTTAAAGTTATATAATTACTTTTCAAAATGTCCGTACTGAGTAATGATCACAAACGATTGCTGAAAACACGGTAAATGCTTCGAAAACAGGTAAATAATAAGTGATGCTGAGTTCATTCTGTTTCTGACAGGTATAAAATTATAATACATCTAACAGAAAGGGTTGGTTTTCAATGTTTGACTAGAATTGTTACTGGTTTTCTCTATATCCAATGAGAGTAGACCTGTGATACGGACTAATGTATTTGGTTGTAAAGGCAATGTTCATTTTTCAAGTAGTATACATCAATGATTAATGTATTTCTTAAAATTATGATGGTCATTTTAAAAGGTAATATAATTTAAAATAAAATACATAGAATGAATGATGCTTTGTGTGCAAACAATGTATTAACAAGATTATTCTATTTCAAAACGTATGATCCTACAGGAAGTTTCTAGTGTTTGCTTTCACACTGTATGTCGCTGGTCGTCATTGTACCTATGGTAACCAACATTGTTGCACAGGGGGACTTAAGGTCCCAGAGAAAACATGTCTCCTTCCAAGGGATTCGTTTGTAACATACGTAAATAAAAACAGTCTTGATTTATAAAGTGCCGACGATGTTTGTCTTTCCACGACGATTTTTCCATTCATAACTCTGTAACATATGAATAAAAAAGTGCAATAATTAAATGAATCAGTCAGCATCTCTTGATATAATTAATCAGACTTGATATTTGCTTAGAATATGAACATAGAACCGATTTTTCAACTTATGTCTGAATCGTGGACAGTAGTTTAAAGACAGAAAGATATACAAAATTGTTTACAACTTCACACCAAAATACCATTTTCTATGGTCAAGCATTTGTATCTGTTTACATAAATGTTAAACCTCCAGTTGTTACCTTAAATGGAATGGACACCTTTTTTAGCATTACAATAGATTATCAATGTGACATGGATTGCCATATACGAGAAGATGCTTGATCCTACAAATATTCTCGTCACGATACCGAAGAAAGTTTCTAGTCGTTGGGATATTTTGCCAGATTCAAATGTGAGAAAACTGTCCGCATTTTGGTATGTTGTTTTCATTATATATATTTTGATTGACTTTTATTACCTGGTTTACTATAAAACTGGATTACTGCAAACCAATTATGTGAATTCCATTTGAACCATTGTTCATCTTATTATCCTGTTTCACCATGTCGTTATTTAAAAGGTTTGTTTCTACATCAAATCTATTCCGTTGTTCATCAAGCATTTTGTTTCGCACTGATTCAAGTAGGCTTCGTTAGAAAAAAAGGTACATGATGACTTTTACAATTTTATTTATAGGTTTATGACGAAATATTCAATGAAAGAGTAACATTTTACATATTTAGCTGTACAGGGAAATAAATTCAAGAAAAATATCCGTTACATTATACATTCTTACGCAATTCCTTAAAGTGTTGTGTTAGCATTTTATCACGTAAGAGAATGCATACATTTGACTTATACTCCTAGACAAGTTAATGCTATTTATTCCATATTAAAACAAAAATGAAAGATCGAAACTTAGTTAAACATTTTATTTCTAAAGGATTGCAACCATAGCCCTTTTGTAAGCTTTCAGATTGCATTATACTCTAGTAACAGATGAATTATATCTCAATTGAATTTGAGAAATATCACTGGGAAAGTTATCTTCTGCACATAAAAAAAGTTTATCATAAACCAGCTCTTTTAGGAAAGCTTAATTGAAATTTCATTAAAAATATGTCAGGTAAAGCATGTAAACTTTGTATTACTAAATTAATGCTGGTCTTTATTGCTTTAAAGCTTATTTAAGATAAAA
Organism: Saxidomus purpurata; assembly: GCA_022818135.1. Classification (NCBI taxonomy): domain Eukaryota; kingdom Metazoa; phylum Mollusca; class Bivalvia; order Venerida; family Veneridae; genus Saxidomus; species Saxidomus purpurata. The sequence continues at coordinate 33,815,237 of JAFMSR010000017.1, forward strand.
TAGGTCTTAATAATTCCATTTAAAAATGCATTTGGACATCCAATTTTTAAGTCTATTTAAATGTACGTAAAATTCGACTTTACTTAATTTTCAATCAACAAAGGAGCATACCCCAAAAATAAAAATTTATTTGAATAGAAGCACATTCCACATACTTAAAAAACTATTGATATTATACTTTGTTTTTAGATATTGAATTGAACCACAATTTCGTGGTATAAACGAATTGACACTTTTATAATATACATTCATGCATTTTCAAGGAATGAGTTAAGGGGAATTTGTATGTACTCAGATGTAACTACCAGTGGAGGTGCATGTACGAGAAATTCGAAATTCGATTACCTTGGAGGTATATATTAATATGACTAACCCGAAAAAAGAGTGATTTTAATAGGTCTATTTATGATCTATTTTACTACCTTTCTACGTTTTGTTTTGTATGTAGCAAAATCATTAATCCTACATCACGACTCCTGCTACTTAACAAACGTAAATTTATTTTCAAGGATGTTAGATCAATTATACATAGCTTTTAATCCTTACATATTAATTTTGTACATGAAATCATCTGTCTTTCAATTAGTTTACTTTAGTTTACACTCATTTATTTTAGCTCGATTGTGAAGAAAGCTAGAAACTTATCGAGTCACCCTCGAGTCTGCTTCATGGAAAAAAACAATTATACCTAGCTTTTAATCTTTACTCTATTAATTTTGAACATGAAATGTCTTTTAATTAGTTTAGTTTACACTAATTTATTTTAGCTCGATTGTGAATAAAGCTTGAAGCTTATCGAGTCACTCTTGAGTCCGCTTCCTGAATAAATCAGTACTGGTGTCATATGAGGAGAAACGGTCTTGACACCAGTGGGGCTCGAACCGGATACCTACGGGATGATCGGCAGACAGCCTGACATTATAATTTCATTTACCCAAATCTTTAAACATTTTTATCTTTTAATTGTGTTAAGAAAGTATACCCCTCTGAGATGTTTAAACAAAGCTTACTGCTAGGGGTAACCCCCTATACGCAAAAGTTTCATTGCATATTATACATTGTTTCACGCCTGAGGGAGCCGCGTCAAAAATTTGTGAAATATTGGTTACAATTTAATGACTACTATTGTATGGTTGTGAAATAAACCCCTCTAAGAAAGCACATGTAAAAACTTAAAATTAATTTGAACAAATTAGTATAGGGGGCTACCCTTAGCTGCAAAAAAACAAAAATAATATCAAACAGGGAATGCCACGTACCAAAAACGCAGCCTCCCCAAAACGAACCCCACAGCACCCAGAAGTGCACACCACCAACACACACACACACACACACGCA
>JAFMSR010000017.1:33824567-33933850 GCA_022818135.1 Saxidomus purpurata
AAATTAAAAAAAATCTTCTCTGATACCACAAGGCCTTGAGCTTAGATATATGGCATGTAGCATTGTCTAGTGGACCTTTACCAAGATTGATCGAGTTATGACCCCCCGGATCAAAATTGACCCCGCTTGGAGGTCACTTAGTTTTACATAGGCTTATATAGGAAAAACTTTAAAAATGTTCTTCTCCAAAACCAAAAGCCCGGATCAAAATTGACCGCGCTGGGGGTCACTTGGTTTTGCATAGGCTATAAAGAAAAACTTTAAAAATCTTGTTCTCTAAAACCAGAAGGCCTAGAGCTTAGATAGGTGGCATGTAGCATTGTCTAGAAGACCTCTACGAAGACTGTTCAAATTCTGACCCTTGGGTTAAAATTGTACCCGCCCAGGGGGCCACTTGATTTAACATAGGCTTATATAGGAAAATCTTTAAAAATCTTGTTGTCTGCTGAAACCGCAAGCCATAGAGATTAGATAATTGGCATGTAAAAATTCTTAGTGGTCCTCTACCAAGATTGTTAAAATCATGACCCCTTGGGTCAAAATTAACCCATCCCTGGAGGGGGAGGTCACATAATTTTACATAGGCTTTTATAGGGAAAACTCGGAGAAACCAGGCAAGCAGACAGAGCTTAGATATTTGAAATATTACTAAGCATTGTGTAGTGGACCTCTATGAATTGTGTTAAAATCATGACCCCTTGTTTTATAGCCAGTGGTAGTAAGGTGGGCGATAAAGGGCCATTTTGGCCCTCTTGTTAAGTAGACCGCTTTGGTGAAAGAATTATTTTGAACTGTTTGAACTTAACACATTGTAATAAATCATAAAAAAAACGTTTCAGTATAAATTCCTGTAAAGTATTTCTGTATGAATAAAAGTAAATACGAGCAAATTATAAAGGCAAAGTCTTTTGAATTTCAAATATAAACGTATAGACGTAAGTGTAGTGGTGCCGTTAAAACAAACTTAAAAACATTTCATACAGCTATCAAAATGCTACGTATATTTCAACTTGTGCGTTGATTCTAGCCATTAATTTTTACATTTTATGTTATGTATTATCATTTTTGAGAGAAAAATAAATTTCACCAGAAACTGAAAAGAGCAGCCCCTAAAACTGGTGTCAAATTAAATAACTTCAAAACCATAAATAATAGAAAATGTGCAAATCTTGCAATTTAAAGCTGCTCGTTCACAGAAACCGGTGAAAAAATTCCTTCAAAATAATATACTTAAATACGAAGTGTAAAAGTAGAACCTAGAATCAAGAACACAACTAAAACTCTAGGCAGCAACTTGAGAAAATCTGCTGCAATTGTTGCTGATATAGGTTTAACGGCACCGTTACACGATATGTTTATACTGGAATTTCAAAAGCGTCTGTAACGCTTTATAATATGTATAGTTTCATTTTACAGAATCTGATACACTTTACAGGAATTTATACTGGAACGGTTTCATTTGACTATATGTTCTAAATAAATGTTATTTTCAGTCTGTCGGAAGATTTTATATTTTTCATCAAAATCTGACAGCGAGCGGCTTTCACCTAAGAGTTTAAGCTAAACATTCCAGTCATCATAAGTAAAATCAGCGTTTCAAGAACTTTTGCAATTGGGATAAACGTTAAAGAACCTATGTAAAGTTATTGTTGTACAATTATGGGTGGATATCGAGTTCTTACACAATGCCTCTATGCTGATTATTTGTGCTAAAATTAGGCACTTATGTTCCTTGAAACTGTATTCAATTGAAGCTGCTCGCTCTCAGTTACCGTTGGTTGAAAAAAATTGACTTTATTATACATAAATACAAAACTAAAGGCTAGTATCAAATTATACGCAAAAATTTGCAAAAATCGATTGAAAAGGTCTGTTAAACGGCACCGCTACACTATATGTTTATATTGAAATTTCAAATGCGTTTGCAACGCTTTTGAATTTGGTAGCGTTTTTTTTTTAATTTAAAGATATACGTGGCAGGAATTTATACTGGAGCCTTTTTATATGACTACATGTTTTAAAATCCACAGTTTGAAGAACTTTATTTTTTTACCGAAAGCTTTAACATTTTTTAATCATTTAACGTTCATTGAACACAAGATTTGACTTTTGAGAAAAGTGTCTGCTAGATGTGGGGAGTGCCCGTTTATATAAAAAATGCCTTATTGTAGCACTTTTTTCTAGTCAACAAAAGACATTGTGTAAACCACTATGTACTAGTTAGAGGCTAAATAGAGAAATTTATACAATATAGAAACCGAAAGGAGGGAGCGCTAGTGTTTGTGATTAAGTGTTTGCCCTGCATATAGTCATTATTTGATATTACTCGAAATAATCAAAGCGCTGTGAGCGCTGAAGGCCTGGGGGCTATAGGTTAACTCCCCGAAAAACAACTTTTCACCTACGTGTTCTGCGTTGAATCTTACCTAAAGCGCGGGTCGAAATGTGCAGAGGACGAAATTCAATATATGACACAGAATGAATGATTCACAAATATATGGGTGACAGGGAAGTTTGTTTTATTATGAAACGTACGTTAAATGAAAAATAATCACATAGTCAACATTATAAAATGTTTAAAAACAAAAATAAAAATATAAAGCCAGTACAAATAATTCGATCTGCGCTTTATACAACTTCAAGCGATATGATCTGATGATGTGGATCGAAAATTATTGTGTACCAATGACAAGACCTTGAAACAGAAATAAACAAAGCAATACCAGCAATGAAATATAAATACAGTACTGTACAATGTGTATAACAGAGAAAACCAAAAATGATTCCGGGTTACCTTGTAGTTGTAATCAGTGAAAGCGTTCACTTGGCCTCGACATGCAGCGTCCTCGATAAATGGCGGGTGAATTCTCGGGAATGTACGTAAATTATATCTTTTTTAGAGACATTTATTTTTAGGTAAATATATATGTAATCGTTCGTAAATAACAAAGTTGTCAATGAAATAACATCGGAAATTTGAAAATCAAACTACAAACTCTTATATCGAGCTTCGTACGTTTTCGTAAATTTCCGTAAATATCCGTACTTTTCCGTGATATGCATATGATTATCTTCCGTAATCAGCTAACAGCGCATTAATTTCTAAAACAGAAAAAAATGTGTAATGCAGCCCGTAAGCTATATACCTTCCTGCAGTCGTTTGAAGTTTTATGTACTATTTTTATTTGTAACATGTTCTTATCATATGCGGCATTCAAACAGAAGATTGATCTGGTCTGTCTTGCACTACTTTCGCATAGCGCATGTTTACAGTTGTTATTCGCACATAGCACGGCTAAAATTCTTGCAGGGTTTGAAATGTGGTATACTAACTTAGGCCTGGGGACTACTTTCAGTCCCCAGGCCAAAAACAATACATAAAGCCTTCTCTAAATTTATAATACGTTTCACCAGTCTGTACCATCAAATTATTCAAATAACAACTATAGTCACCTTTTGATTTAAAAACAAAAATAATATCAAACAGGGAATGCCTTTGATTTAAACATGAACATTGCAAACATTGAACATTGCTTGTAAATTTATTTCATTTAGAATTATAAGTTGACTTAGAATTATAAGTTGGGTTGTGTCGGCCGCTCAAAGTTTCAACCAGAAGGGACCAAGTGCAGCAAACTGATTGGCTTAAATACTATAAGCGGAACTGCCAGAGGATCCTGATCACTTGAGTTACTTTTGAGAACAAATGCTACTCGTCGCATTACCACAAGACTCAGACTGATCGTGCAACCATAGACCTCGGCCTCCAAGTGGAACACACCGGGAACCGGTACCAGCCTTGAAAGCAAAGGCAGTGTTCCCACTCTCGTAAATTATTACGTAAATCACGCAAAAAAAATAAATATCGCGCAAATAATTTTCACCATGTGCGAGATCGCGCGCGTACGAAAATGCCGAGGACGAATATGTTAAGCTGGAATCCCTCGGTATTTTCTAAAAATAGATCATGGAAATTCTACTTTCTCGGCCAATCGGTCGGCATAACTGCTGGTGATTTACCGTTGACGTCATGAAATGTAGATGGGTTTCATATTTGAATGTTCTGGGAATTAATATTAGCACTTTAAAAGTATGACCAATCTAATGATCCGGGCTTCGTCTGCAAAAATGTGGCAGACAAGGCATTGTGTTTTGCTTCACGGCGAATAAAATAAATGATGCCCGACAACAAAGTATGAGTTACCATCCACAAGTACTGAAACAACTACGACTAGTGTTGAAAGTCGGAAAAAGTACCCGAAACTGTTGCATAACAAGTGGTTGCCGTGGGTTGTAAAAAATTTAAACGGTCGCCGCTTGTCTATCATAAAATTTTCATACCCCCAGAAATTGAGATTTACCCCTTCTTTTTGTGTCCAGGGGGTAAGTATACCCTTGAAAAAAATACTGAGTGGGAACACTGAAAGGATCGATGAATACACTACCAGCTTTATAGGAATGCCGATAATATGTAATGCGTTACTGAAAGCAAACAAGTGGACTAGGAATTACCAAAACTACACGGGCCAGACCTAGTGACCGGAAGCAACATTCGGGTCAACGTCAAACTACAATCAAACCCGTAGCAAGATTCGAGTTTACAACTACTTAGTGACCCGAGATAAGATAGAATCTAAATACGGACGGACATGTCTCCTCTGGGACGCCGAAGACTGCCACCGAAGAGAGATGTCACGCCCCTATTCGGAAATAAGCCAAACATTTGAAATTGTATACAACGAAAGTTTGATAAATTTACTTCATCGAAACCTTAACGCTTGGTCGCCTTCCGGTCAATAAGAATTTTACCGCCTATGTATAACATGAAAATAAAGAACGACATATTAAGACGGAAAATAAAAATAGACTATCATACTATTCATATTCGTACACAAAGTTTAAACCTTGTGAAAACGACGCACCAGTAAATATCATATAGATGAAGTAATTACACTTGTTATGTTACTGAACATACAGCTGAGAATGTAGTCTCAGTAAATCGTCCTGTTTAGTTAGCATTAACTGTCATCAAATATCAATGCATATAAAACGCGTAATTATATAGAATAAACGAATAACTAAGCAGGACATATGTTCACTAATCAGCATTAAACACTATGATTAATTCAGTGTCAACAGTTCACATCACAATCTATTCTCGGTACCAAATAAGGCGTCTGTTACCGCCGGCTTGGTTTTAATGACGTTTCGGAGTACATTTCTTTAATTATCGTTTCCACATCTTGATTGCCACTGAGACGTTCGTAATATTCGCATTGTTGCTGTTGGCGTCGGGTACATGAAGTTTGTGACATCGTCAGAATTCAACATTGAATAAACAGAAATTCATAATGCCGTATCCTGAAAATATAACAATCCACAGCAGTTCCTGACCACAAACAGTTATAATATAATAAAGTTCTCATGAGACTGTTTAACTAAAGTCCCCTAATAAAGTTAGGATTGCTTTTGTGGGCTGAGGCGGGCGGGAAAATTTTAAATTTGATGTTCTTCATAGACAAACTGTAACGTAAGTGAGAAAGGCTGCACGGGTTTTTGGCTTTAAATAGCCGTTATTTGAGTTGTTCTCAGTTCGGTAATCATGTGTAATACATTTCAGTCCCTGAGACGGGAACTTGTTTGAATAATAGAAGACCGAGAATTAACCGCGTGACCATAGCAACGAGAATAACAAGTATTTCTCGAATAAATAAATCAAATTATTTTTAATTCAAAATAATTTATCTTATTTACTACATTTTATGACTTCATACACAAACAGGTCTATATCAAGATAGAGTGATACATAGAATAACCTGTCAGTCGGTGCCCCACTGTGTTCCTTTAATTGTTCGTGTTGTCCTCGTGTGTTTGCTTTGTATGCTAGTGTGTGTTGGTAGTGTATATGTGTGTGTGTACATGATTGTGTGTGTGTGTGTCGTGTGTGTGTGTGTGTGTGTGTGTGTTGGTGGTGTGCACTTCTGGGTGCTGTGGGTTTCGTTTTGGGGAGGCTGCGTTTTTGGTACGTGACATTCCCTGTTTGATATTATTTTTGTTTTTATGGCAAATAGACAGGGAACATTTTAAAAATTTAGATATTTTCATTGGACAAAAAAGTAGGGCAAACACTAATTACCTAACATTAACTTTACATAAAAAAATGACCGTGAAACGGTAATGCAAGATATTTTAAAACGCTGGTTTTATCAGTGAAGTTGCATTATTGTAACATTCAATAAATAACTTATATAAAAATGTAAAGTTGTCGGAAGATGACATAACTCTTGTGAATTACCTGTGACGAAACGTTATAAACCTATTGAGACGTCAATTTCCCAAACACAACATCTGAATAACGTTGATTTATTAATCTGATGAAGTTTGCATTTAGAAAACAAGAGGGCCAAGATGGCCCTATATCGCTCACCTTGGTACAAGGCGACCTGCCTGGTGAAAGATCACTAGACAATGATATATACCAAATAGGTTTTCCTATATACGTCTTTGTAAAACAATTCCCCCCCCCACCCCCTCCTCTCCCGGGCAAGGTCAATTTTGAACCAAGAGGCATAATTTGAACTAACTTTGAAGAGGTTTACTAGGCAACACTACATGCCAAATATCTAAGCTCTACGCCTTGTGGTTTAAAGCTGCTTCCTCTCAGTTACCGTTGAAAAAAAATTGACATTCTTATTCATGAATATAAAACTAAACAAGAGGGCCATGATGGCCCTATATCGCTCACCTAAATACCAGTCCACTTGCCTAATGGGTGTGGTCAATTTTGACCCAAGAGGCATGATTTGAACAAAGTAGGTGGAAGACCACAAGACAATGTTACATAGCAAATAGGTTTTCCTATATACATCTACTAGGCAATGCTACATCCTAAATATCTAAGCTCTAGGCCCTGTGGTATCAGAGATAAAGATTTGTAAAGTTTTTCCTGTATAAGCTTAAGAAAAATCAAGTGACTCCCTGGAGGGGTCAATTTTGACCTGAGGGTCATAATTTGAACAATTTAAGTAGAGGTCCACTAGGCATTTCTATAAGCCAAATATCTAAATTCTAGGTCTTGTGGTTTCAGAGAAGATTTTTAAAGGTTTTCCTATTTAAGCCTATGTAAAACCAATTGACCCCCCCCCCCGGGCGGGGTCAATTTTGACCAGGGAGTCATAATTTGAACAATCTTGGTAGAGGTCTACTAGACAATGCCACATGCTAAATATCTAAGCTCTCGGACTTGCGGTTTTAGAGAAGATTTTTAAAGGTTTTCCTATATAAGCCTACGTAAAACCAATTGACCCCCCGGGCGTGGTCGATTTTGATCAGGGAGTCATAATTTGAACAATCTTGGTTGAGGTCTACTAGACAATGCCACATGCTAAATATCTAAGCTCTCGGCCTTGCGGTTTTAGAGAAGATTTTTAAAGGTTTTCCTATATAAGCCTATGTTAAACTAAGTGACCCCCGGGCAAGATCAATTTTGGTCCAAGGGGCATAATTTGAACAAGCTTGGTAGAGGTCCACTAGACAATGCTACTTGCCAAATATCTAAGGTCGAGGCCTTGTCGTTCCAGAGAAGAAGATTTTTAAAGTTTTTCCTATATTTGCCTAAATTCAAAGTAAATTCTGGTACTTTGGATAATTTGCAGTTTGTTTTCACTCTGAACTTACACCGAAACGTTAGAAATAAAGAGTGCACATAGATAGTGCCTGGAGGATTTTGAACAGTAGATTAAATAGTTTGCTTTAATTAAAATAAGGAATATATATACCTATGTTTAGAAATTATTCTATCAGTTTTGCTTTTGATTTTATTTAATTTTACACCAAAACGGGACTGTCTCCTCAATTTGACACCAGTTTTAGGGAGAAATGCAAACAAAATGGATTTTTAAAGTGATTAGTTGAACATAGATCAGGCGCTTCAAACTGACCAATAATGATGATATTCGGTTTGTAACCAGCAAATTCCAGAAGCAAACAAAAAAGAATATATTTGCCATATAACTTCAAGTGTAAGGACAAAAACAGGAAATTAAAACTTTGTGTCTCTGTCAAAGAAAACACTGATTACTTTGCAAGAGAATTTCAGTACAAATTAATCATTCAGAATACAGCAAAACTAAAGAACTAGAGAATCTTTGTCAGTGACGTCATTAAATCAATAAGACACGACCATCACTTTCTAGAATTAAGCAGATCGTAGACCAGTACGATAATTTGTCACACAGATATACATAATATAAAGCAGTCAGAATTGGAGTGAAGAGAAAAATAAATCATGGAGTAAATAAGGAAAGGTAAGTTCTTAATTAAGCTAAAAGACGAAAATGAATTTACAAAATACGTATTAATTATGAGTTTGCTACGTGTATGCAACCAAATCAAATGAAAAGAAAGAATTTGTGAACTTAAAAAGTGACTTGAGTTATTTAAAGGTTATTTCATGTCCAACTTGCCATGAAAGTAGTAGAGATGATAAATATAGTAAGCGGTCGCAGTTTTTCGCTAGTGCCTATTGTTATTATTATTATTATTATTATTAATGAACTGTCGTTTTCATCATCATAATTGTAGATTCCAAATAACTGAATTTGCAAGACAAAAAGGTTTGCGATTTTTTTTATCTCAAGGTCAATTCACAGGACAATGAATAAGCAAACAAGTGATCCCAGCTCTGCTGTTTATTTCCGGAAACCTCTCATTTCCGGAGAACTGTTAATTATCGAAATGATGAATTTGCGAACGAGTGCTGTCGCGAAAAAGAGAGAGGCGAAAATAAAGTTATCACGGATATTTCATGTATTGTTTTATGATATTATGTTTTAATAATCCCGTAAATATTTAGAAGTAATTCAAAATTGTATATTTTAGGTAATGCCAATAACGTACCATATAACATCTACAGTATCATGTACTTCCTCTAATACTGAAACAGGCCAGAAGGTCGAACTATTTAATAAAGAGTGGATATTTAAATTGAGTCTTTCTGATAAATTATATTAAGGATAAAAGTAAACCTTTTTTCTCTTTCAGCACTTTGGTAATTACTCCGGCATGGAAGATCGAGCTTACGATCCCCTTTAGATCCTAATTGTATTTAGTTGTTAACACGAGCAGTTAATGCGACTCTACAACTTGTATTTTTAACAAACATTACACGCATTCGGTAAACAGCATACAAAACGACAACCACGAATAAGAGGCGAGTTAGATGATTGATATTGTAACGATAAACTTCACTCAGTTGGACTTTTTAACTTTACATTTGAACTGCACTAACTATATCTATAAAATAGTTTTCATTTTATTTAAGTTATGCTTCAAAATCTTTTTAAAAATTTGCAGTGAAAATTCATATGAAACGGCTGAAGAAGTTACACTCAGAAAAATTATGTGTTGCATAAACTGAGTAAAAACTGCACGAAAAATCAGAGTTTGTAGCAATACGTTATTTAACAAATAGAATAATAAAAATTGAAAAACAAAACTTGAAATGGATTTTATTGACTTCATTTATATGTATCATTTACAAACCCGTATTAGATGCATTGTAAACAAACTGTGATGTATCAATTTTACTTACATTCAGAATCAAAATGATTTAGTAACAATGATGTTTGATAACTTCAGAAAATAAAAATATCACTTTCATTTCAGGTCTGACGTTACAAAACACTTAGGGAGAAGATGGAGTTAGCGGGTCTCTTGCAAACTCAAACTACAATGGACAACATTTCAACTGACAACAATAACACCTTTTTCACTGTCGTCGAAAACGGCACTTTCATTAACCGATCTATTACAGAACTAAACACAGACCATTCGGTACCAAACATCTCATTTCTATATTATGAACTTGCCAACCTGTACAACAGTACTAGGGTATTGTCAGCCACAGACAGGGCTAGAGAAATCTTCAAAAACCCGATGTGGGTATTCTCAATAATCGTGTTTCTCTGTGGCGTTCTGGCAAACATTATGACCATTCAAGCTATTATGTATATACCTAAACACCAGAGATCAGCCCATTTAAAGTTTATAATAAGCCTTGCGTGCTCTGACATTTTGATATTACTTGCTATATTTTGTGGCGATGTCATCTACATATTTTCGTCACTACACATCGATTGTACAAAACTGTTTAAAACTCTTTTGCTTGATGTGCCTCTCTTGGCAACACTTCTGAATTTACTTGCAATGGCACTGGACCATTACCTTGCAAGTTTCAGACAATTGCACTATCCTCACCTGATGACGAGATCTCGGGGTAATTGTGTAATCTGCGCTGTTTGGGTATTCAGTGTTTCCGCGGTGCTGACTGAAATATTGATAGGGTTAGACGCCAGAACGAAAACATTTGACGCATTTTGTATGGCCACTGTCTATGACTCTTACAGCATAGAACAGGTTATCACTGGTACCATATTTATTGTACTGTTGGTGATCATTCTAATCTACATAAGGATCTATCATCATGTGAGGAAGTCGTTACCACGGAGGCCCAGGAAGGGAAGGCAATCTGTATCACCAAGTATAAAGACATTAGTTACAACCATGTTGTTTATTGGAACTTTCGTTCTCTTTTGGACACCCGAGGGTATTTTCCACATCTACCTGTATATTAAGTCCAAAACTGACATAAACTTCATAAATGACAATCGCGACACAATTACTCTTGTCAACGACATACTGTTTTTGATCCTTCAACTGAATTCACTAGCTGACCCAATTATCTATGCCGTTAGGCTGCCCAAAGTTAAACAGGGGTGCAGAGCTGTCTTTTGTAAGAAGGCAAATAATTCTGAAAAACCAGAGAAGTGTTACATACAGCTAAAACAGACAAACTACACCAGTCTGAGTGTCAGTTTCTTGGCAAATCGCCATACAACATCGCCGTCGACTCACTCTAAATAACAAGTAGAAGCATATTGAAGTGTAGACATTGACAAAACAATTAAAAGTTTATCAGCGAAAAGGATGTAAATAAATGTAAGCATTTAGCGCGACGTGACTTTTGTTGAATTTCTTGGCAAATCGCCATACAACATCGCCGTCGACTCACTCTGTATAACAAGTAGAAGCATAATGAAGTGTAGACATTGACAAAACAGTTAAAAGTTTATCAGCGAAAAGGATGTAAATATATGTAAGCATGTGGAAGATTTAACGCGACGTGACTTTTGTTGAATGATGCTACCAACTGATTTGGGGGTATTTAGATGTTAGGATTTATTTTGAAGTTTATACATGTATCATCTCCTAGAGCAACGGACTATAAAGGTAGAGTCAACTGCTGTATGAGTTGATTTAAACTATAATCCGGTGCTCTTTCGGTTGATTTACACTTCAAAACAAATCAAGGAATTGATCGTTATTGCCAAAGACGGACTATTACGCTTAATGGACTGAACTATGTTCATCTGTCGGAAATGACCCCGTGTTTTATTACTTGTTGCGGTTATACTGTCGGTCTTGTGTTCAGATTATAATGTAAATTGAATATTCTTTAAACTTTCATCAAGACTAACCGATATGCGTTTAATTCCATGCTCTAAACATTGTGTCAAGATAATGTATTGACACGGAATGCATAACATTAAACCTGTATAGACCGGCGCTCTACGACAAACCTTCATATTGTCTTTAAGAATCATTCACTATTTTTTTTTTCATTTTGACCCACTGCGCCAAACTCGATGGTAACAATGCTATAATGGTGCAATTTTATATAATATTTTGAGATTTAAGAGTTGATAAATAATCATAATGTCTGCAACCTTACATAAATGTACTAAATTCAATGATACACCGTTTACATACATGTACAATTTTTGTTTATGGCGCCCTACAACTAGTGTCAAATTAGATGACTTCAAAAATTCAATAAAGATCGATTAAGTGTTAAATTTCATAATTCATTATTGACATTGCATATTACTGGTGTCAATTAAGATTTAAAAACAAAAATAATATCAAACAGGGAATGCCACGTACCAGGCATTTTTAAATCAACGATATAATTAACGACAAATTTAAAAAATAGAAAAACAGATATAATTTTTGCCAAATTTAAGCTATACATTCAAGTCATCGTCGGTGAAATCAGCGTTTTAGGATATGTTACAGTGTCGTTAAACATTCAATATTCTATGTAAGATTGTTGTTGTACATTTATTTGGTGGATAGCAATCTCTATGTTGATTATTTGTGCTAAAATAAGGCATTTTTCGATATATTTTATTTATCATCTCGCTTTCAATAAACACATTATTTATGTTTGGAGAATAGAATTTGCTTGATATAGAGAGAGGGGAACTGTTATGGTTTAGACGTTACCGAAACAATTGTAAACAAATTCCGAGCTTTGGCGTCCGGTCAAATAAAAGGCAGAAGTTTCACTATCACATACTGTGACATAAATACATCCAAATCTGCTAAAATAGAAGCACCGGACTCGACCTATATAAAATGTACGATTTACATTTAAACTGAGTAAATTTAATACGAATTAGACACACGAATGTAGTACATGTATCAAGTTGTTTGTCTTCTTAATTTCAAATTATACTGATTTACAAGTGGCTTAAGGTAGGTTTGTGGGCTTGTGAAAAGTGATATCCACCGACACATTAGCCGAAAATAAATGGATTAATAATAAAATTAAACCCCTTAGCAATGATCATATCAACACAATATTGTACGGATTTACTTTACTTAACTTTTGCTATAGCCTAATTATATTTTAGGAAACTATGCACCATTCAATGCCAGACTAATTTTATATACATGCGAACCAGTGAACGATACATAATACAAACTAGAAATATATTTAAACAGGATAAACCGTGAATGACACACCTTTCAGATACAACGTGTAATAAACAGTAAGTGATATTGGGGAACACGAAAGCACTTGTTGTACAGCCGACCAATTTGCAGTCAACGGCTCGGGTAATATACATTTGTAAGTCTAGGCGGGTAATATATCCCCATATACAACTTCAAAATATAAATCAGCATTTTCAATCGAAAGTTCTACCTAGGTTTTCACTTCTATTGTGGATTGTAGCTTTAAGTTTTATATTTATGTATTATAATGTCATTTTTGAAAATCTTATTAATTTTCAACGGCAACTGAGAGTGAGCAGCTTTAACAAATGAAGCAAACAATAGAAAGGCAGAGCCTCGTTCCCGCCAGTTACCCTTGGTGACGGATATTTCCATCTGAACCAAATGCCTCATGATAGAAACATTTTCTTGCATACCGTCTTGCACTTTAAAGTAAATTTCTAAATGCTAATTGATGAGTTTTCAGATATAAAAATATTATATGGATAAAATTACACAATAAAAAGCATTGTTTAAATCAGTTTCGGTCCAGTGGGTTACAATGAAAAATTGATTGTATTGGATGGTTTTCATAAAAAATGCAAAGGCTTTTGTTTTTTGTACATTTTTTTTTTTTTGTATTTATGCTACCATTTGTTAGCCCCTTCGTGTCATATTGACGATGTTATGATTTGTTTTGCGGTTTCAATTGTCGGTACTAGGACCGGACTATACCTTTAGAGCTGCTTGTTCACAGTTGCCGTTGAAACTTTTGAACTTCTCCAAATGATATTCTAAAACTTATCATGTAAAAGTAATTGCTAGAATCAACAACACAAGACAAAAATCTACATAACAATTTGAAAACATATGTTAAAACTGGAATTTTAAAAGTCATTAGTGTAATTTGGCAGCGTATGATTTCAAAAATACAAAAAGAAATGTACAGCAATACTACTGAAACCTGCCTAAGCCGTGTTAATTTCAGACAGTTTGAAGGACTTTGTTTTTTAACCAAAATCTAAGAGCGAGCAACTTTAATCTGTTTAAGACAGTTGTTGGTAAAGAAGTACTAAAGCACTATTCAAAGCATATGTCATGCATGTATGCATATCCCAGAATTAGACATATATTGTCTTATATTTACAAATATAAATGTGTTTGATGCAAGAAGAGAGAACAATAATAAGTTTCTTTGATTTTGAGGACATTAAACTATCTTATTTGAATAGCGTTGGCAATTATTTGAATATCGTTGGCAAATGACATTAATATGGTTTGAAATATCAAATCAAACAAATATAATGATACGTTTCTGTTACAATCCGAGGAAAATGCACATTGTTCCTTTGACACAACATAATATGCATTTTACATAAAAAGGATATTATCGAACTATTTTAGTTAGGTAAGAGACAATTTCTATCATTCAAAGTATGAAACCTGATTATGACGGAATTGCAAAGAGAACTTTAGACTTTAATTATGATATTAGTCTGTGTCAATATTTGAGATAAAATATTGGTCACTGAAGGATCATAATAATAATATAAAATTTCTGTAATGCTAACAACATAAATCAGGCAGCAATTCTCCCGTGAAATGATTACATCAATAACTATATTTCTCCAAAGGGCAATATCTTAACGCGTCAATTAGCGCTGTCGGTTGTGGCATAAGAAGTTGATGATTTTCCTAGAAAATATGTTTTGTGTAGATAATAGAGTAACTATGACATGTGAAACAGCAAGGCTTCCTTTAACGAAAGCGACGATTCTGTTAACACGAACAGCTTGTTTAGTTGGAGAAATTCACAAAATAAAGGTTTTACAGTGCATGCGTCAATATGCAAAGTTAACAAAAAATCTTATATTTTTCCAAGAGCGTTTGATATGAAAAAGAAAGGATTTGCTTATACAACTACAATGTACACAAGTGACAAACAACAAACCAATTGTATCATGTCAGTCGCAGTTTGCATCAGAGAATTTCCCAAAGGCGTCAAAATTATCGCGAGAAGATTACACATGGAAATCTGAAATTATCGTACATTGTGCATCATCTGCATTTCATAAGAAATTGCAACTGTAACAATGGAATATGTGCAATGAATTTCATTGTTGAAAATTAATTTTGAACACTTGTTACGTAAGTATAACTCGGGATTTTAACACAATAGTACTTACAAAATAGCAGTGACAGACAAAAATTGTTACTTATAAAAATGAAAAAAATAAGCCCAATGGTTTCAAATTATTGTTGTCAAATAGATTGCTGTTATGGTCCCGGCAGACCTTGGGATATCTCCCCCTGTAAACTTGCTAAAGCTCCTGACAGGTTGAAGAGACAGATGCAGATACAAGGGAATCCGGGTACCAGACGCTAGGTCTTTTGTACGAATAGACGCCTTGGTTCTTTTACATGTCTGGTGTATAGCACCATTACACATGGTACTACCTCTGGGTTTCTAACCAGTTTATATATAAATGGATGGGAAAAAACTGAAAAGCGTTTCTGAAATTTCCAGTGCCCCGGCCGGTAATCGAACTGGAAACCTCTAGATTGTTGGTGAAGTGCGTTGACTCGACCACCGTGCCACCCCATTTTCAAAGTATTAGTACCCTTCAAAATGCCCGCACTTCGTAAAAGCCAAGTGGCCAAATGGTACTAATAACACTAAGTCCAATTTTCACTTTGAATGAATGAATTCACGGATAGCAGAGTCATTGTTTTCCTTTTATTCTAAAAATAAGTGTTGACGTACACCTGTCTCTCATATGTATGCCGTTTTTTTTACCAACCAGCGTTGCCAGAAAGTGGCTCTTATTTCTTACATTATTGAACAAAATATTGCCGTTTATTTACAGTATGTACTTTCGGTTTGACAATGAATGTTCGGATATGTTTCGTTCAAGTCAATGTCAGCTTCACTGGTAAGAGATCTATCTTGGTAATACTTGTGCTACAAGTAAATTAACATGCAAAGTGATCATGCACTGTGAATGTTTTGAAAACGTGTAAGAAATGTCATATATTATGTTACATGTACGTTGGATGCAAAATAGACGGATTATCATATATTGGTATGCCAACCTCGGAAATCATAATTATTTTAATGATTCAAGAGATAGAGCTGTGTTTTCTTGCATATCGGAATGGCATTTTCGGTTATTTTACCCATACCGGAAGAAACTGTCTGGCACCCCTCCTATTCCAGATGACTCTCGTAAATTACTTGTGACGTAACGTTATACACATTGTGACGTCACTTTCCAAAATAAAATGTCTGAATATAGCTGGTTTTATTTGACAAATAAATGCATCAGTTTACATCTACTATAATGTGCAAGACGGCTTACAAGACATATGGCTCAGATGGAAATATCTGCCACCTCGGGCTACAGTTTTCGGGGAACTCAGAGCCTTGTTCCCTCCAAAACAGTTTCCTTCGGTGACCGATATTTCGATCTGAACGTCTTGCTCATGACAGAAACTATTAAAGGGGCACTCCCTACATCTAGCAGATCATATGATCGAAACATAGTTCAATGAACGCAAAAGGATACATAAATATAATTTCAAAGAAGAACCTATAGCGAAAAATGCCTCATTTTAACACAATTAGCCAATACAGAGGCTTTCTGTAATAAATCGCATCCACCCATTAAAGCTGCTCGCTCTCAGATTTTGGTAAAAAATAAAAGTTCTTCAAACTGTATGTAAATAACGTGTTTTAGAATATATGGCCATATAAAAAGGTTCCAGTATAAATTTATGTCGCGTATATCTCTTAATTTAAAGAAATACGCTACCAAATTCAAAAGCGTTGCAAACGCTTTTGAAACAAAAATAATATCAAACAGGGAATGCCACGTACCAAAAACGCAGCCTCCCCAAAACGAGCCCCACATCACCCAGAAGTGCACACCACCAACACACACACACACACACACGCACACACACACGACACACACACACACAATCATGTACACACACACATATACACTACCAACACACACAAGCATACAAAGCAAACACACGAGGACAAAACGAACAATTAAAGGAACACAGTGGGGCACCGCCTTGGAACGGTCAGTGGCAAAAACACCACTGGGGAGCTTAAACCGGTTTATGGTGCGCACCCAACCTCACTCTTACCCCCACCATGTTCCAAAGTCACAGGACAGTGTAAATAAAAGTAATCCCTGCTAGGTGAATCTCTAACACACGCAATGGAAACAAAAGGCATGGTATGTAAAACACAAAAATGCTCGTGTATAAATATATAAAAAGCAAACCTTGAGAACCAAAAAACGTATGTACTCAATGCCTTTGCAGAAGGCAGAGCACCAAGAGAAACACCCTTAAGGGCCCGACGAAACAGGCCAGAGGACAGAAATCAAAACAGTTTCAATATGAACATATAGTGTAGCGGTGCCGTGTAACCAACCTTTTCAATGGATTTCTGCAAATTTCTACCTAGATTTTTGCTTATTTTTCATTCAAACCTTTAGTTTTATACTTATGAAATAAGTATGTCAATTTTTTTGAAAAAAAAATAATTCAACGGTAACTGAGAGCGAGCAGCTTTAATTGTACAACAACAACTCTGCATAGATTATTGAATGGTTTACGGTAATGCAGTATATTTTAACCCGCTCATTTATCCCCCCGCCAAAGGCGAAGGGGATATTAGAAATGGTCTCCGTGCGTCCGTCCGTGCGTCCGTCCCAATTTTGTCCGGAGCATAACTCCAAAAGTACTTGAGCGATTTTCTTCAAACTTCATACACTGACAGAGCACATTGGGAGGAAGTGCAGTGTGTACATGTAAGAACAATAACTCTACCTTGCCTACTTTTAGAGTTATTCCGTTTATCAGATTTACTTGAAAAACTTTTTCCGAAGCATAACTCCAAAAGTACTTGAGGGATTTTCTTCAAACTTAATACACTGACATAGCACATTGGTAGGAAGTGCAGTGTGCAAGAACAATAACTCTACCTTCCCTACTTTTAGCGTTTTTCCCCTTTATCAGATTTACTTTAAAAGTTTTGTCCAGAGCATAACTCCAAAAGTACTTGAGGGTTTTACTTCAAACTTAATACACTGACATAGCACATTGGTAGAAAGTGCAGTGTGTAAGAACAATAACTCTACCATCCCTACTTTTAGAGTTATTCCCCTTTATCAGATTTACTTGTCCGAAGCATAACTCCAAAAGTACTTGAGGGATTTTCTTCAAACTTACTACACTGACATAGCACATTGGTAGGAAGTGCAGTGTGCAAGAACAATAACTCTACCTTCCCTACTTTTAGCGTTATTCCCCTTTATCAAATTTACTTTAAAAGTTTTGTCCAGAGCATAACTCCAAAAGTACTTGAGGGTTTTACTTCAAACTTAATACACTGACATAGCACATTGGTAGAAAGTGCAGTGTGCAAGAACAATAACTTTACCTTCCCTACTTTTAGAGTTATTCCCCTTTATCAGATTTACTTGTCCGAAGCATAACTCCAAAAGTACTTGAGGGATTTTCTTCAAACTTAATACACTGACATAGCACATTGGTAGGAAGTGCAGTGTGTAAGAACAATAACTCTACCTTCCCTACTTTTAGAGTTATTCCCCTTTATCAGATTTGCTTGAAAAAAAAATTCCGGAGCATAACTCCAAAAGTACTTGAGGGATTTTCTTCGAACTTGATACACTGACATAGCACATTGGTAGGAAGTGCAGTGTGCAAGAACAATAACTCTACCTTGCCTACTTTTAGTCAAATAGAAAAATATCATACCTATACGGATAATGAACATTAATTTTGCAAACCTTCTCTTCATTGCCTTATTCTTTTTCCACTTACTTGAAAACTGTACTCAGCATGACCATAACTATACGGCTTGTTGAGGATTCCTCTCACAAGGTAAAATGTACGAAAGTACAACCTTCAGGTAACTTCTTCCCGGCGGGGATTAACCATGTGTAACATGGCTCTTGTTTTATCGATAATGACTTGGAATGCATAGCTGAAACTTTTATGTTAAGTTATACTACTTTCAAATATTCTGTTATTTATGTTTCGAGATAATTTAGTTAAACATCACTTATAGGGTACGTCCCTTTAAGCTAATGTTGCAGTGTAGTGTAAGGCGGCAATATATTTTTGAAGCATGGCCATAGTGTACAACCTCCGGCGTTGACAGCAGTTTAAGATTTAAATGCGTGTTTTACGCAGGGTAAACAATGAATGCTGTTGCCTTTTCGTTGTTTTATTTTGTGAGTAACGGCCGATATGTGTTAATTCAGCATAGACAAAGCAATCATCACATGCAATTATGTCCAAACAGGTACCGCATTTAAAAACAAAATTCTCGGTAAATACGAAAGTTTTTTTCAAAACTCGAGTGTTTTCGCATTTGGTATTAATGATAAGTGTTAATATTAAGACATGGAAACACAAGAACAGCTTGGAACAAACTTCTACCATTTTTGTTTAAGTCTGCTAAGCGTCAGTTTTGAAAGAATTACAGGAGTTAAAAGTCGAGCTATTGTGATCGCTTTGTTTCCTTCGTCTGTCTGTAATCTGTATGTCATCTGTCCTTCCACACTTAATCTTGTGTATGCAATAGGGGCTGCATTTTTCACTAGATCTTCATGAAACTTGGTCAGTATGACTGCCTTGATAAAATCTATGTCGATTTCGAATATGGGCTCTTTGGGTTCAAAAACTAGGGCTGCGTTTCATCAAAGTTCCTAGGCCAAGTAAGATAGGAGCGCTCCTAGAATTATATGAAGATCGCTCCTATGTGCGTTTCATCAAAAGTTCTTAGGTCAAATTTTGACCTAGGAATAACTCTTCAAATGGAGGTACATGTAGAAATAACATAGTAAATGTAAACTTCCACCGGTTTTCTTACGCGTTCGTCAATGTTCGTCTGCAATTGAGTGCAATGGACTCAGAAGTTGACAGTCCTTACAAACGGAAGGAAAACTGGGAAAATGATGAGGTGAATGCCCTCGTTCAGGCAGTAATAGATTACAGTGACCTGCTGACAGCTAAGTTGTCAATATCTGTGACAGCTGAACGGAGGGCCATAGCATGGGAGCAAGTGGCTTTGAGGTAGATTCTCGTTACGTACACATATTTAGACAGATCGATCTTAGCTATATCTACTATCACATTTTAACTTAAAGAAAATCACAAAATCATATTTCAGCTATAGATCTAGGTTTGATGTCTATAGATTATACAAATCTCGTATAGAATGAATAATAAAAACAAGCAGATCTCATTAAATTGAAAAGTCCCGTGATTATCATCAGTCCATTTTCAACCAATATTTAAATTCCTCATTACACCAAGTAAAAAAAACAAAAATAATATCAAACAGGGAATGCCACGTACCAAAAACGCAGCCTCCCCAAAACGAACCCCACAGCACCCAGAAGTGCACACCACCAACACACACACACACGCACACACACACGACACACGACACACACACACAATCATGTACACACACACACATATACACTACCAACACACACTAGCATACAAAGCAAACACACGAGGACAAAACGAACAATTAAAGGAACACAGTAATCATGCAGATGAAACAATGTATAAAATACACCTGTCCATCTTCCATATGCATGACCCATTAAATAACCTGTCGTTTTATAAACTTTTTCATCAAGATCCCTTAAGTTGTATCATGTTTTCAATCTTATGTAATGCATTGACATTTGGAATATAGAAATACAGTACTGTATTGAAAAGTACTTTCCAACACAAAACTTGACACAACTGCATATAATAGGTAACTTATGACGTTAGTTGATGACGTAGATTTATTAATACATCATGACATAAGATTAAACTGTATTAATTTGGTCATAACACCACTGCGAGGGTTATAGGTACATATGTATATGACATCAGTATAATGTTATTGGGATTTTGCAAGTTTGTTTAAAATGTAATCAATGAGAGACCTGCACAAGAAATGAATAAGATAATTAATCGATACGAGTCTCCTGTTCATGTGTCTCCCATACCTAAACCAATCTCTCGAGGAGGTTCAATAGTACACCATCTAGATCTAATAAAATTTTTGGTTTCTTTACAGAGTAAATGCTGTAAGTTAAGAAAAAGTGGCAGTATTTTCAGTCGTCCGTTAGGCAAAGGAATGCAAAAGGATTAGGGAGACCACTAGCACAGGGGACGGGTCATCTCCAAAAGATCTCTCAGATGTGGAAAATATCTGTAAGCAATAATGATGAAAAGGCTACAACTGTGTAAGCAAGATTTGCAAGTTGTATAATTTTTAATAGATACATTGTATAACAGCCACTACGATTAAATATAGTGTGATTTAAAAAGGCAGAAACCCTTTTTTTTATAAACAATTTTTTTAATGAACATGTTGATGCACTATTTATGTAACATTTCATTACATATTTATTGAATAAAAATTGCATGTTGTAACAAATCGAAATGGTTCAAGAGAAGACAGCATTTTTTTTTATTCTAAAGCTATGCTATTTACAACTAGTTTGACTTAGTCTCAATCATATCAAATGGTAATTGTTTGAGCTTTCCATATAATTATATGTTTCTTATCAGGACATTTCCAAATGTACTTTTTTGTTTTTATTAATAAAGAATATTACTCTTAAATTTTAGGCACTGACTGTAATTCCCACAGCAATGTTGAGAGGTACATGTATAAGCGATGGGCTAGAGTCTGGTAAGAACAACAGTTGAAGTTTTATATCAGTTTTACTAGGAAGCGGAAATTCTTAATATTTGAATATCCAAAATCAATGGCATACATATGCACCTTATTAAACATAATTATATAAGTTTGGTTGTATCATTATCTCTTGACACATTTATAGTAGTAACATAAGTAAAGTGCTAATATCAAACATTTTTCGCATAAACTTTGATACTACCACTTAAAATCTTTTATGAGCTGGCATTTGTCAAGCATGTACTGTTAAATTGATTTAGTTTTATCAAATCAATTTCCTTCACAGTCAAAAGTTTCCTTTTTATGATAATTCCATAAACTTCAATTTAACTCGAACCAAACAGTAGGAGAAACCATATAGTACCGAAACAAACCTGCCACATAATATTTTTATTTACAAAAAAAAAAAAATTTGGTATACAGTAAAAAGTTACATACTTGTATCATTTTAACTATTTGTGCAACTGTGAACTTTATATGTATTGAGAAGACATTAACTTTTTAGGATGTGATGATGATACATGTAACAAAGAAACAAATCATGCTAAAACTGTAAATGTTAAGTAGAAAACAAAAAAAGAATACATTCTCTAATGTTTCATGAGAGAACACATACTATCATGAATGTTCAATTTAAAGTCTATAAAATTCTTATCAAAATCAAAGATTACATAGCTATTGCACTAAGTCCCTTACAGTGTAATGCAATTGTGACAAAAGTTATTTCAGTATTCAAGCTTTCCATGGTAATATTAAACAAGAGGGCCATAATGGCCCTATATTGCTCACCTATGTACAAGTGTACTTACCTAGTGTGTGTGGTCAATTTTGACCCCAGGGGCATGATTTGAACACAGTAGATGGAATACACTAGACACTGTTACATACTAAATATCTAAGCTCTAGATTTGTAGTTTTATAAAAGCAGATTTTCAAAGTTTTGTCTAAACGACTCCCTGGCGGCATAATTTGGACACACTTAAAAGAGGTCTACTACATAATTTTACACACTAAATATCTAGGCTGTAAGCCATGTGATTTGGGAGGAGACGATTTTTAAAGATACGCCTTTGTAAAACAAGAAACCCCCTTAGGCGGGGTTAATATTGATGACCAATATCTAAGCTCTAGGCCCTGTAGTTCCAGAGAATTTTTGTTTGAAGTTTTTCCTATATATAAGCCTATAGATGTAAACCAAGTGACACCCCCCCCCCACCCCCTCCCCTCCAATTTTGACCCTGGGTCATAATTTGAACAATCTTGATAGAGGTCTCCTAGACAATGCTACATGCTAAATATCTAGGCTCTAGGCCGTGTAGTTTCAGAGAAGAAGATTTTTAAAGTTTTTCCTAATTTTTGTCATAGCAACCAGAGTTCTGCATGAAATGGATTCTTTTGAATACTTTTGGTACATCTTTATGCAAGAAACATCCTTGCATGGTTTCATCGACATTTGCCCAGTGGTTTCAGAGGAGATGTTGTTTGAACCAAAATGTTGACGGACGAAGGACAATCATCCATTAAAAAAAATTTACTAGTCAAAATATTTCACTTCTTTACTGGGTATTTATATATAAAAATGCATGGATGTTGGTTATGCATTTAGATAATGCTATTGTAATAACTTTTTCCTTACCGAAATAACTATCATTGAAATAATATGTCTAATTTGCTTGTATTTATTACAATATGTAAAACTGAAAAATACTACTTTAAAATTTATGTTTGTGAAACAAAATAGTATATTTATAATAAGTTGAATTGCACTGTCAAGACGATTATATAAAATTATTTTGTAAAGTCATGTTTTTAAAATGTGATATAATCATTTCTTTCAAAGAAATTGGGAGATGTTGCAACTCAAATATGAAATAACAACAATGTATGAAGAGGAAGAGTGCAGATACCAGTCACATTCATGAGGAAGGTAATCCAGATGTACAATGAGTATTTCCTGTCAATTATCCTTCTTAAAATAGAAATATCATATTACGTTAACTCCAAATGATTTAAAACAAGTAAATATTATATGATTGGATGAGATGAACATATGACCACAGTTACATGAAAACCCTTTAAGGGTTTAGAAGATACAATCACATGACCGTTGACCAAGGAATGACCTTGACTTTTTTCATCTTCTTTAGATTTATTGTATAGTCTAGTCTGAGGTAATTTGAAAACTTGTCTATGTATACAAGTTACAGCCCAGTCACGAACTACAGACAGTAACTTTAACCCTTTAAATATAAAGTATACATCATGTGGAGTCTGAAAACTTGCAAATACTGGCATGGTATCAGTGATCCCCGGCTTCATTTCCAACAAGACATTACTAAAACTAAGCCACTTTTTCTTACACAGAAAAAAAACCCAGAAAGTATCAAACTTGGACATCTTACTGTTCCTGTAGCTTGGCTGAAGGGACAAGTTGAAATTTTCCACCTCAGCGTAATGTAATAAATGTCTTTACAATTAAATTTCCATACACACATAATAAACCCATTTGTAGTTGATAATAGTCATTTTAATATCAGAATGTATTGTACATTTAATTTTTCACTGAATGTAAAGATAACAGTTTTGCTTTTTAACTTTCAGATTATCGTTCAAAGCTTTTAAAAATTGAAGAAAGAAGACTAGAAATAGAAGAGGAGAGAATACTGTTAGAGAGGGAGAGAACCGAAGCACTGAAACAAATATCCTTTGTGTTGCAACCGGGACAGATAGAAAATCTCACTTGTATTATCATAAGAGTGTTTCATAATGTTTAAAGCTATAAAACTGTTAAAAAATGACTAGAAAAATCATGGTCAAGAAATGTTCTTAAAACATGAAATGTTTAGAAAATTAAAAGAAAACCGTTATAATCAACTGGGCCAGTCAAAAATGTTTTTGTTACTTTTCAACTATGTACAATAGGAATAAAACTGTTGTTTACATTTATGTTACTTAGCTGTAACTTTCACAAAAACTGTTTTGAAATGATACTAAACTATTGGCATGCAAGAATATTTCATGAACAATACATGCTTGGAATTTAACATGACGAAAAACATTATAAGAACCATGACAATTAATTTGGAGTGTTCATGACTTTTGTTCATTGAATAAGAAAAGTCTTGCTAAAGTGTTCCTGATTTCCTGGGCCCTTCCAACAGGCTGGTGGACATCTATAGCATTGTCGTTATCATCATTGCCGACATTATGATCTGGCACAGGCATTTTTGTCTCAATTGCCAGGTTGTGCAGGCTAAAACAAGAGCAAATAATTAAGGCAGCTTTGTTTGGCTGGTAACACAAGTGGCCACCAGATCTGTCGTGATATCTAAAATTGAATTCTAAATGTGTCAGTAGATGTAGAGTTGTTTTAGTTTTGTGTAATGAATTTAAGTTGTAATAACAATACTTCAGTTAGTATTATACCTTGCAAATTGTTCTGGGAAAGCTGAATTACAATATTAACAGGTTTTGAATAATTAGTATAACTGAATAGAAACATTTGTTTTCAAATAACATTGAAATTCTCCATTATGTAAAATAGTACCGGTACAAGTGTCATTTCTCTTATATACATTAAGTGAACTGTACAACGTTACAGGTTATCAAGAATGTTCTAATGGCATTTTGTAAAGTTATGTGTTGGCTACCAAAATTAACAAGGGCAATTATATATTATAAAACTAACATGACTCGCAATTATTTCTACATCCAGATATTATAGGCATGCATAATGTAGTTCAAAATTTGGGACTGAAACATGCAAATGTTACAAACCGAAATCTAGCTTTGAGCACGCCAAATGACTTCTCCATAACATTTCTCGTTCTTTCATGGGCAACATTAAAAATATGTTGCTGATTATTAGCTGGGCGTAAATATGGCGTCATCAGCCAAGCTTTCAGCGGATATCCACTACTTCATAGCAGCCATCCATTTCTCCCACTTAGATCCTGGGATATCTGTGAGTTGGTCAGACAGAATGAATCATGCGTTGCTCCTGGCCACCTTACAACAATATTTATGAATCTGTAAATATATCGTTTAAGGACTAGAGGTCCAAGGTGGCCCTATATCGCTCACCTGGTTACCATTGGTTATAATACAAGGTCATTAATACAAGAAAAGGTCAATTTTACCCTGGGTTTGTTATTGGAACAATGTTGTGAAAGTGTTTATAAGATTTTAATTTCATTTGTTCCAAGTGATTTAGATTTTCACCCCATGAGACCAAGATTCAAACTAGAGCTATCACTGAAGGGGATGAATACCTCCCCCCCCCCCCGACCCACAAACACACCACTGATACAGTATATAAAATTTATGTAATATTTGATGCTTCAATTATTAGACCTGCACAACTTAAGGCTTCTGTGAAGTATAATTCAATTCTGACCAGGGGTTTTGGAGATCAAAGGCGCACAAGATTCTACTATCTCAATCCCTTGTGACCTTTGACCTAGTGACCCGAAACATCAACAATGCACAACAAGGCATGGTGGTTATCACTTCTGTGAAGTATCATTAAATTCTGAACTTGGGTTTTGGAAATTTAGCGTCCACAAGATTTTACTATCCCGAGCCCCTGTGACCTTGACCTTTGACCTAGAAAACCGAAACATTGGCCATGCACAACTAGGAATTGTAACTACATGTATCACTTGTGTGAAGTATCATTAAATTCTGACCAGGGGTATTGGAGATTTAGTGTCCACAAGATTCAGTCTACAGACAGACGGACAGACAAGTTGAATCAAGTATACCCCCCTTACACTTTGTGTTCGGTTGGGGTGGGGGTATAACTAGACCTAGAAATCATTGAGACAAGCATTCAGACCAATTTTCATAATGTTTGGTTTATACTTTTTTGTTTGAACATGTTAAATACACCTACTGTGACATGTACAACGAACCGTGTATCATACAAAACAATATACAAAACAGTTCATTCATCGGTTATAATCTCTTTAATCAATCCTCCTTTTTAAGTTGTAACAAATTCAATTTCTATCCAATTTTAACTATTTTGTAGCACATTTTGGCATTGACTAATCCTTTGGGCTGGCCATGGTGTGGACACATAGACAGAAAACAAACAATCACAATAGCTCACCTTTGATTGCATTGTATGACCCTATAATGCTGTAAACATTTCTCTCAATTCAATTTTTAATTGTTCAAAGAGTTAAGCAAGAACCTGACATATGCAACCACTTCATATTCCGACTGTATAATTTAAGAGGACATCACTTTATCCTGAGTTAAGAGACCACCTGTCTTAAGATACCAAAATTTCACTTTCCCTGTGTGGTCACTTACGACGGGTTTTAGTACTGTACTAAGCATACTTGACCAAGTCTATACTCATTCAGTGAAATTTGTCACAATTGATGTGGAAAAATTATACTGTATTACTTTAATTTAGATTGATATTTGTAAACTGTATAACTTTAATCTACATGTAGATTGCTATTTACTTCTGACAAAAGATGGTACAAAAAGATGCAATGAGTGAATGAAACAAGGAACCAACCTCATGTCAGCATCTGCAATGGCTTGCACATTAAGTGCATGGAACCCTTTCCGGCAAACATATGATGCCTCATCCTCATATGGTGTTTGTATGGAAATTAGAACACCATCTATGCACCCTATAACATTTGAAAAATGTGTTACTTGATAAAACTTGGTTTTAATCTGCAACACTTTCTGTGGGTCAGTGGGATATCTGAAATTTGTTTAAGATTTTAAACTTGGCTTTCAAACCTTTACACAAACAAGTATATTGTGAAACTAATTTCAGCTTGTGATAACTTTAAAATATTCATTTTATTGAATATGAGTCTATGAGATCTGAATTTGATGAATGTAAAGAAAATGCCACAATGTGGTTGTATACAAATTACAACATAGAAACCTTAACATAAAAATATCAATATTTGTACAAAATCTTCTCATAGTTTTCAGAGCAGATATTTTCTAGTACAAATGTATGCTGCAACATAATAGCATCAAAACATTGAAAACAAGTACAATTTCTTTCCTTACTTCACACAAAAAGTGAATGAAATTATCACATAATATCATATATGTAATTGAGACACATGTAATTCTCCTTTAATATACAAATTGTACAAACTATGACATTGTGTTTTGGTTTGTAAAACTGTTTACTACTTTATAGGGTAACGTCTAATCAGAGAAGAACAAACCCTTGGAATAATTCGGCAAGTTTGTGATCTTGAAATGCCATGCAGATCTCCAGTCTCAGACAGAAAATTGCCAAATTTCTCAGTGTTACCAGGACCTAAAATAAATGGAGAATGTATACATGTTCATCATTCATTAGTCGGAGATCTTTGACACTTAAGTATTCCTATTTCTCATTTTGAATTTGGTCAACTGACACAATAAAAATATCAATTCTAGTTATTAAAGCCACAATTATACTAAGATTTTAATATGTATTGAGCACTTACTGCACTTATATGTTCATATATTCTATAATGGGTCATAGCTCACAGGTCAAAAACCTACTAAAGCATGATGCCACCATATCAAATGAATAGAAAGAGCATCATAATTCTAGAAATCAAATGACAAACATTGCCTTATTGCTAACACGTCAGAGTGTGTGACTGTAAACTGATAAACATAAGTCATGAAAACACAAATACTGAGAGAGAGGAGTATATTAAATATTCAATCATGTAGTGACTTCAACACATTAAACAGACATAGTTATAGTCTTGGGTACAGTAGACAGATTTTTATTTAAACATTTATATCAAGGCCTTCAATGAAAATTCTTCAATATTGAAACAAACCAACAGCAAGTGTTATGATGAATTCAATTTTTATCATTTGATAAAGTAACTTAAATTTTGACATAGACACGAAGAACCAGTTCAGTGATTGATATTGTCTTACTATGTGCTCAGGGACATGATTTGAGGTTGGCATGTGAGAACTGAGATCTTCGTTAAAGTTATTTTTCAAATATGATAGTCAAAAGCTATGCTGCATCAGTGTTCAGCATGAATGTCTTTGATAGTAAATATTAAATGCAATTGATTTAAAGGTCCACTACTAAGCGAAAATTAAGTGACAGTTATTTCAATGGCAAGTATATTACCTTATGCAAGACACTTAATAATGAAGATTGGCATGTTAAAATTTACAAAAAGTGTTTGGAACACGAAGAAAAGTATGTGTATTATGTTGAAATCTCAGTGAATCGGCAAAATGACTACCCAGGTCTTTTTAACTTTCTTCATAATTCATAGATAAATAAAAGTCCATGTACTGTGATTTATTTAGAATTTCTACATACCAACTTTCATTTTTTATTAAAACTAACTTATTTATGTGCTTTTTAGAATATATCTGGATTTTCGCTTTCCTTAGTATTGGACCTTTAAGTTGTAATATTATTAATGAAAATTACAGAATTAACTCACCTCTCAACAAAAAATAAAAAACAAGTTTCTGTCATACACTATGATACAGTACCAATCTAAATCAGATTTTCCAAAGACATTTACAATTAAACTCATCCTCTTTGGTTGAACATGTTGTATACACCGACCATGACATGTACAATGAACTGTGTATCATACAAAACAAGATACATTTGTACAATACAGTTAGTTATGCATATTATGTAGTCGGTTAAAACCTCTTTAATATTTAATCCTCCTTTAAATGAATATCTTGCAAACATCCTCTTGCTTTCCAGAGATGCTTGCACTTTGTCCATGTCTCAGTGATGTATGTGCATTTAGAACATCAAGTAAAATTATACACAGTACTGTCAGCTGATACTGGTTTCAATTTGTATGTTGCAGCTTGATTACATTTTGATGTAAAGACATGTTTTGATATCTATGCAAATTATACATCGGTCTCTGTGGTTCTAAATATGCACAGAACGAGGTGTTGTTTTTGTTAAATATCAACTACCATTTTCGCAAAGCGAAGCACATCAGTACCCGTAATAAAACATTTTGACTATTTTTACGGAAGGCCACTGTATTTACGACTTAATTTCGCCAAGAAAATGTTGATTAAATAAAAGTACGAGCTGACTTGGATGCGAACATCCATTTCTATCCTATTGGAAGTTCTTCAATATCATTAGATTATGTTACCATCTTGCAAAAGTATGCACTCATCAACTGTTCATTCGTGTTATTGTTATCGACAATAAATGTCCACTTATTCCTTCAATTTAACACATTATTTATCTTAGAAATTCCAGACTCAAGCGTCTCCAAACATTTGGGCTATCATTGTTTACAACCGGGAATCACAACAACAGTATCGAAAAGATACAAAAGAGCAGAAATATAATATTGACACATAAAGTTATCAGTCAACAATGGATTGCAAGATTACAAACCTGCACATGTGTAGGTATAACATGACCTCCTCTATTGGTTGGTAACTGAATATCATCCTTACAATGATCTATGATGTCTAAAATTACATCCCTGCTGAACCGGTAACATGCAATCAAATCGGGATCACTTAGCGTGTAAAGAACTTGTGTCCTGTCTCGAAATACACGTTCTCTACGGAAAATCCGCCTTCTTATCTCGTCAAAAACGCTAGCAACGCAGCCATATTTGATAAGTGTCCCACAATGCAATTAACTTAGGCCAAAATTTGTACTTATAACAGCCTATGACCGCTCCTAGAGTTAGGAGCGTTTTCGTACTTAAGAATATTCCTAGGAACTTTGATGAAACGCACATAGGAAAATAATTTGAACTTAGGACCAAATTTTGACCTAGGAATTTTGATGAAACGCAGCCCAGGTAACCCGGTCAAATCATAGAAAAACCTTGTGTATGCAATAAAGTTGCATGTTTCATTGGACCTTCATGAAACTTGGTCAGCAGGACTGCCTTGATAAAATCTAGGTCGACTTCAAACATGTGTCATCCAGAGTCAAACACTAGGTCACACGGTAAAATCATAGAAAAAACTTGTGTATGCAATAGAGGTTGCATTTTTCACTAGATCTTCATGAAACTTGGTCAGTATGACTGACTTGATAAAATCTAGGTCGAGTTTGAACATGGGATACGGGGTACAATTGTTGAAAAACCTCGAGGGACATACCCTATAACTTATATCAAACTAAATAACCGTTAAAACATAAATAATAGAATCTTTGGAAGTATAATAACTTAACCTAAAAGTTTCAGCTAGGCATTCCCAGTCCGTGTCGATAAAATCAGCGGTTTAAAGTATACTGCAGTATCGTAAACCATTCAATAATCTACGTAGAGTTGTTGTTGTACAATTAATGGGTGGATGCGATTTATTATAGAAAGCCTTTATATTAATTAATTGTCGTAAAATGAGGTATTTTTCGCCATAGGTTCTTCTTTGAAATTGTATTTATTTATCATTTTATGTTCGTTTCACACATAATCCATGTTTCGAGAATATAATCTTCTATATAGGGAGTGCCCCTTTAAAGTTGAAGTTTGGTCACATATTGTCATAAGTCGCAGGTGAGCGATATAGGGCTATCTTGGCCCTCTTGATTTTAGTAAGATTATAGGTAAAAGCAGCTTCAATCAATTTTTATGTTAATGGAAACAGCAGTGTCGAAAAATACGAGACCACTGAATCTTTCGTGTTCCAGTCGTTTGTCATCGCTTGTTTGCTACTTTTTCTTACACAAATGGAATAACAACTAATACACATGAACTACGGGCAAGTAACATAATTTGTACATCGCAGGGACAGATCGAGATGTTGACGTTAATGAACGTAATAAGAATATAGAATGCTTGTCATAAAAAGGCACACAAAAAAGCTTGAAACAAACGATACATGACCAAGCAGGAGTAGCATTTTGTGGTCTACTGTTTTTCACCTCATAAGGGAAACATGCATGTATGTTGGACAAGTTAATGTATGACATTGACAAAGGTTATGTGAGCTAATTCCGCTGTATAGAGCTATACACGCACCATGTCATCAAAATAGTTCAAACCGTCATTCTCGCCATTATAACTTGTAACCTGATCACGCATTTTTCGCCGAAAGCAAACATTTTTTGAAATTGATACTATTTATATGAAAAGATAATCATCATATCAAGATAAAAAAAGACATATTTTATGGACTAACAAGGACAAATAAGTCCATATGTACGCATTACGAGGGAGGATTAAAATTTAATACATATGTAGAATAGCTATAAGATATACTGAAACTAATACAACATTTTAAATCACTTTAATATGTAGGGTATGTCCTTTGAGACAGGAACGAAGCAGAATACATTAATCAAAATAAAAAGACTCAATAAATCTGTGTATACAAATAATTTGCAATCAACAAAAACATATTTAAAATAACAACGACTCGGAATTCGGACCTTTTGAAAAAAAAGTGGCGGAGGAAATAATGTAAGCTGATTATTGTGATTAACGTTAGAAATTGGCTATTTACTAATCGCTCATCCTTTAAATGATGTAATCCCTTGATCATTATGGACGGTAGCGGCTAATATGATTACGTAGAATTGTAACTATGCATGTTATCTCCGGTCATTAAGCAAGGACAAAATTGAACGATAATGTGATTACCCTGTGGATAATTTTCCTGTTAAACTTTCCGTCAGTCCAGGTAAAGAAATCGGTTAAGGACACCACACATTTAGATACGGCTTTTAAACTTAGCTATCACGCAGATTGCATCTGATACGTAAGTCACCTATAACACAATATTTAAGGTTCATGTAAAGTGTTTCAATTTATCCCAGCGTGTTCAAATGTGTATACCGAATTAGCCAAATAGCCATATATTTCATGCATAAGAATGATTAGAAGCTTTCGTTAGTGAATGTTCGGTTACTAAATGAACATTGCGCTTTATACATCATATACTTGTAAGTACCTAGGGCCATTTATGTAGAAAACATCTAATTTTTTTATTTAAAATATCATTTCTCAAAATTATTAACATGTGTGCAACATACAAATCTAGATACATGTACTTCAAGTAATGAAAGACAATTATAATAAAAGTTTAATTAAAAAATGAGAGCAATTCATTTGTTTTTGACAGCTCTACTTCCACGTTCATTTTTAGTTAAACATTCATGTACTTCGAGTAATGAAAGACAATTATAATAAAAGTTTAATTAAAAAATGAGAGCAATTCATTTGTTTTTGACAGCTCTACTTCCACGTTCATTTTTAGTTAAACATTCATTCTTTAAATCAATTTCACTACTCGGACTACCTAGGTTATATACACATAACAATGATTATTTTTGAGAACAATTATTTTGAATAAAGGCGTGAGATGCTTTATATCAGGTCCTTAGAACAATGTATGTGATGTACTAATTGCAAAGAAAACACATATTATACTGTGATAAACCAAAAATTCATTTTAACTGTATTTTCTGAACAATTTAGTTTATGACATAAGAGGCTATTTTATTTATAAAGTATTGAAAACAAATGAAGGCCAAAATTGGAGACCATTTCAAGCACTTTACATGAACCTTAATACGGTCATTCAATTAACTTCTAGACAGAGAAGAGACCTACGTACATTGTAAAGTCGAAAGAGCAAACATGTAAAAAATCGATAGGTGATAAATAGGGCTGTTTTAGTATATAAAAGTTTAAATAGATTAGCCCCACACTATAATTATAAGACTGTTATTACATTGAGGATAATTGTTGGTTTCAGTGTAAGATCACGATATTATTTTACCGAGTGGGCACCAAAAGTGATATTTTCACTTTTGATGTTCATGAGTGAAATTATCGTGATTTGACATCGATACCAACAATTTTTCTGTTTATTTTATGCCTCAAACTCTACTTTTGATGAGTTTATTTCAATAAAATGTCGAAAATTGCGGGAAACGTCACCAGAAAGCATCGCAAGTATGACGTCATTTTAATGATGTCATTGTCATATGGTTTCCGGCATTCATTACGTTCTGTATACTTTTTGACATTAATCTGGGTAACATATTTTGATAATTTTCACTGTGTGGACAGTGAGTTTATCGAAATATAATTCACCGTTATATTTCGATAAACCACTGAAAAACATAAAATAAATATATATGATACTGCTAGCAATATAATTACAGCCTACGATCTAAACATAACAAAAATTAATATATAACAACCTTTAGTAAAAGCTAAGTACACAAAAACACATTTCTATATTCTAGTATGATTACTTGGAAATAGATACTCTTACGAACAAAATACAGAATCTTTCTACTCAGCAACAAATAACAAATTTCTTATTATCATACAGTAAACATTTATCTCGGGTAGACTTGCTCATGTTTCTTTTTAATATGTATTGTGCTGTTGTTTACGAGTTTGCATGTTTGAATATGTAAATGATTGAAGGCCTCAAGTAAGATAAGCCTGTTGGCTTGTCGAGTCACCTTCGTTAAATGAGGAATATTATTATTATTACTATTTATTAATTAATTCATTTAGAAAGTTTTCACCTTCTTTTTCATACAGAGAGAAAACCCGGCACAGTTTTACCCTCGCCCTCTTACCCATTTCAAATCCTGACCCAACGTTTTCACTTATAAATTAATTCCATTAAGTCACTTTTTGCTCCAAAATGGTTGCATATTAAATCGCACCGTCCGTGCGTGCGTTCTTACATTTTTTCGCGTCCGGGCTGTAACTTTGTCATGCATTGAAGGATTTTAAAATAACTTGACACAACGTTTCAGCACACCAAGACGTCGTGTCGGATCGAATACCGACGTCCTCCAGGTCAAGGTAATGCTTACAATTTAAAAGTAACATAATCCTGTATAAATGCACACATTCGTGTCCGGACTGTATGAGGGATTTAAAGGGGGGTCACTGCTGAAATTCAAACTCACAAGAAATTTTATTGACCCTGTTTTTTATGGAGACTAACATATTGCTAGTTAATTTCTGGAAAAATAATGATGGGTCAATGACTTAACTTTTTCACAATATCAATCTTCAGTGATACACTATCAGACAAAGTGCTTAATGCAGATTTAGCTAGAATTTTCGTATTGTAAACGTTTATGTATGTGGTGTATGTTTCAGAAAGGGTATCAATTTTTAATCTCTTCTAATGTAGTATGTAGTATGATTTTAGGATGAAAAATTAGAGATAGTGGTATTTCTATCATCATCTGAAAAAATATTACGCTCCTTATTATTACCCCACCCACTTTACTAAAATTCATTTTTTCAATTTTTGATCAATGAATATTTCATGATAAAGGAATAACAAGGTTTTTCAGATATTTTGCCTACAGTTTGATTAAAACCCCAGTTTTAGAATGCAAAAATAAAAAATAGGGGTCAATGTGCATATAAGAAAGAAATTCAATAAAAACTGACAAAATATGTTTTTTAGATTTCTACGAGCTTTGAGATATAACGGCATAGGTCTGTAACAAAGAACTGTAAAAGGGACTAGTTATTAATGAATTTTTATATCCTAACAATTGTTCTTGTAATACAGTTTGAATTAAGCAAATATCTTAAACGATTTTTGAGAAATGACTATTTTTGTACCCCTACCCCCATTTTGGCATATGACAAAATTTGTCAATTGAGTCACAAAATGTGAGGTCAAAATATTTTTTCTCAAAAATGTTCAATTTTTTTACACTTAAATATTCCTATTATGCCTACGTTTACTACTACATAATTATTTTTTCAAGTTAACTCATCATTTTTTAAATATAACAAATGTAAATTTCCGGAAGTGCAAAAATCAAAAACGTCACCAGTGACCCCCTTTAAAACAACTGGGCACAAATGTTCAGCACATCAAGACAACGTGACTCGAGCAAGACCCACGTCTCTACCTTAAAGGTCAATGTCACACTTGGTGGTTATAGGTAGTGGAATCCTGCATATATACGCATGCATTCGTGTCCGGACTGTAACCTTGGCATGCATTGATTGATTTAAAATAACTTTAATGTCAAGCACATCAATTTGATGTGTCGCGTGCAAGACTCACGTCCCTACCTCAAAGGTAAAGGTCACACTTTGAGTTTAAAGATAATGGAATATTGTATGAAATATTATGGCATAATTTTTGAACACATAGAGAGGACACAGACTGTGATACAACTATTTCGGGGGCATTCGTCTTGTTCTATTCTGCGGCCCCAGCCACCGACAATCAGTCTTAATCTTTAAACATAGTTTTCATTAGCTAAGACTTCCGATGGCAATCGATGTGCACGCGGTATCCCGAATGTCGCACAGGGATTTAACTCTTTCTCATTAACTAAAATGATTTTTGAGACCTCACCAAATTGCAATTTACCTGTAAACGAAAGAAACAAGCAGCTACAGAGTCGACTTTATGAAGACAGAGTTTTGATGACGATTATGATGAAGATTATAACAGTTTTACATTAAACCAGCATGGTATCGACTATGCACTATATTTCCAAAGGTCTAAGGTCAAACGGTCTTTCAAATAGCAGGATCTACATTCAGCAATCGGTGCAGGATTTCACAAATATGAAAAGTAGCCTTCCTCTGTCGTAGAAGCTTCTAAAAAGAACTTTCTCATATTTTCAGTGATTTTATTTAAGATGAATGCTATATTCATATGTATAATGTATAATTTCACAAAGCTAAAATTATTGACACCAGTTATATATCGACCTAATTTAGAGTCACCGCATTATAAAATACAGTCAAGTATTCATTTTTCACTAATCTATATTTCAGGACTCAAGATTTCGTGGTAGTGATAAATATTTATCGTGGGCGATAACCGTTATACTTTGACAACCAAAGCAGACTGACACAAATTATATATCGACCTAGTTTTGAGTCTAGTTTTCATTTTTCACTAATCTATATTTCAGTTTACATATTAACGCAAGATTTCGTGGTACTGAAAAATATTTATCTTGGTTGATAACCGAAATACTTCGACAACAAGGACAGACGTATTTCATGTTATGAACCTTATAGAATAGAGGGTCATGAAGACCCTATATCGCTCACCTATGTACCATTGCAAGTATGTCAATTGTTCATGATCAAAGTAAGCCGAGGATAAATGTAAAATCTGCTTGCAAAACTGTACAAACACTCGATATTTCAATGATGTAACTTCAAAATCAAAAAGAATTGAAAGGTCAAGATCAATGTACATTGTGACCTAATTGTTGACACCATGTCAACCAGTTTTCAATCTTGACTTAGCGCTCATCAATATAAATATTCAGGCCCATTTTCAAGGTGATAGGGTATAAAATGTTGTCTCTAGGGTATCAAATGTTGTCTCTAGAGTATCAACAAAGTGTTTATATGATTTAGCCATGTGGCCTAGTTTTTGACCCCTTGTGACCCAGATTTTGACCTGCCCTATATTTAATCAAAAGAAACATTCATATTGTCCAGACAAATTAACCTGATACTGACCATTATGCATAAATAAATTATTCAGTGATTGCGCTGAATCAATTAATTTTCGTGAGCATTTCGCGTGTGAACGAGTCTTTTCGTACCAAATACGGAAATTATCCTGGTTTAAAATTGTTAGTGTGCTGTGTACGACCAGAGAGGTATTATTAGCCGTAGGCAAAAAGTGCAGATTTATTGACAAGAAGTCATAGAAATACGAGGGTTCGAATCACGTTAAGTGATTCATATTTTTTTATTTGTATTTTAATTTATTTTATAGGGTATGTAAACGAAAAAACAGTCGAATACGGAATGCACGAGCATCAAGATGGTTGTGTTTCTTTTTGGAAAAAGATTAAACTAAAAAAAAATGAGTAAGATGAAATTATAGTATATGCCAATATATAAAGTAAACATATCTAATTTGCGAATTTTCACTTTCACTGGTAAGACTCAAACACACCAGGTACAGATTATCAATATTAAAGAAAAACTAACCTCACTACCAACTGAGCTATCTGCCCGATTGATACTATGCCTAGGTCAGAACGATATTTATAAATTATTCTAAATAAGTTTCCTTGTGCGTATTCGTTAAATAAAAGCCGAGGATAGAAATAAACATTAAATCGACAATCGACCGTGAAATTATGCTAATAGAGGTCAGGGGGATCAGGTTAATGTGTCCGAGTAATAATTGAGCACAAAATGGGACAACTATAATGTCTCCACAATATTGTATCTGCTTTAACCTTTTGCCTAGTTTTTGACACCAAGTGACTAATTAGAATTTATGATTTATTGAGAGAAATAATCGGACCAGCTTACAGGACGATTGATAATAAAATGTGGTTTCTTGGCAGTTCACAAGGTTTTATTATTATTTTGCATGGTGATCTAGTTTTTGATCGCATAAGACACAAGATGTGAACTTGACATTGAGTCATTTTGACCAATTTCCAAGGTAATTAGTTACAAAATGTGGCTTCTAGATTGTTCACAATGATTTTCTATGATTTGCCGGAGTGATCTAGTTTCTGACCGTGAGCTAGAGCCCATGATGAAAATAATCTTAACATATTTGCATGATGATTTTAATAGATGATTTTAATAGTAAATGTGGCTGCTCCGAAGTTTGTTCAAGACTTGCCCCTGGGGTCAATATTGGCCCTAATGTATTGGATGTAAATCATGTATTTTAGAACATAATAGTCATGTAAAAAGGCTCCAGTATAAATTCATGTCACGTATATCTCTAAATTAAAAAAATACGCTACCAAATTCAAAAGCGTTGCAAACGCTTTTGAAATTTCAATATGAACATATAGTGTAGCGGTGCCGTGTAACCGAACTTTTCAATCGATTTCTGCAAATTCCTTCTTAGATTTTTGCTTATTTTTTCATTCTAGCTTTTAGTTTTATATTCATGAATAAGAATGTCAATTATTTTGAAAAATATTTTTTTCTACGGTAACTGAGAATGAGCAGCTTTAAACCTTTAACAAATTCAAGGTCTAGAGTTTAGATATTTGGTGTGTAACATTGTCTATTGGACCACTTCAAAGTTTCCCTTGGGTAAAAATTGACCACAACAAGAAGGTCACTGTTTTTCATATACATTTATGTAATCTTAACAACTTTAAATTTCTTTCTTAGAAAGTACAAGACATAGAGCTTACATATTTAGTATGTATCATTGTCTAAAGACCTCTACCAAGTTTGTTCATACCATGCCTCCGGGGTAAAAATTGGCCCTACTTGGGGGTCACTTGGTGTAGTAAAAACTTACCTTCTGCAAAAGACCAGGTGTTTTGTTTGTAGTATTGACTAGTAGACCTCTACCACGACCTGCCTGGTCGGGGGTCACTTGTTTTACAGAGACTTATATTGGTGTCAAGAATAACATTATTTTATTTCGTTGTATTTCATTTTAATGCATTTTTTTCAGAAAAAAAGAAACACAGATTTGTTAATTTACGTTGACGACGTTATTTGTAGTGTGACGTCATAAAAGCGTCACTCAATCGAATCAGTAGAATATATATTGATTGAAGAAATAAAAAGAGGTTTAAGTCTGTTATTACAAGCTTATATCAAAACAATAAATCTTGGTCTCGAAGGAGGGCTCACTCAGTATTGTCAAACTTGATTCTAGCTAAATGGAACAAGTCTCTTTGTAAATAGGGTAAGAGATATTCTCCTAAGCAAGTCTAGCTAAGGTAAAAAGTCTAGCTAGTGAAGCAAGTCTGGGTATTTGAGTAAGTCTAGCAGGTCAGCAAGTCTAGGTATGAGCGAAGCAAATCCAAGAAGTGCAGCAAGTCTAAGAAGTGCAGCAAGTGCAATGAGTGAAGCAAGTCCAAGAAGTGCAGCAAGTCCAAGTAACGCAGCAAGTCCAATCTGCGCAACAAGTTCAACAACCATAGCTGCTCAAGCCTTTACCGCGTCTAACTAAGACATTGTCACCGCAGAAGATAATCCTCCTTAGATAACGTTGACAACTGGAAACCCTTTAAAAGTCCTCCCTGAAACCACAAGACATAGAGCTTAGATATCTGGTACGTTGTATTGTCTATTAGTCCTCTACCAAAATGGCAAAGACCTTCGATATTTAGTATGCACGTCTGCTAAGTTTGTTCAAACCATGTCTCCGCGATCAATATTGGCCCTGTTTGACGGTTACCTGGTATTTTGAAAACTTTAAATATCTTCTGAAAATGACAACGTCTGGAGCTTAGATGTTTAGTTTGAAGTATTGTCTAGTAGATCCTACCCTTGGGTCAATACTTGCCCTGCCCGGGGGTCACTTGTTTTACATAGACTAAAAAGAGAAAACCTTTAAAAGTCCTCTCTAAAAGCACAAGCCCTAGAGCTGAGATTTTTGGTATGTAGAATTGTCTAGTAGTCCTCTTCAAAATATGGTCGAATCATGCCCTTTGTGTCAAAATTGATAATGCCCGCCGGTCTATATAATTATAGAGTTAGACAAAACCTTGCTTTCAGTGAGTTCCTATGTCAACCAGCGACTTACAAAAAAGCAACTGACTTCCCTAGCAACCAATGATCAAGGAAAGCGGTAATGTAGAGGTAAAGGTGTGTCGCTTATCCCGGAGGTTGCAGGTTCGAGCCCCACTGGGGTCACAACCGTACTTCCTAATATGACACAAGTACTGTTCTTTCAAGGAATCTCGATATTTACTTGATAAGCTTAGAGCTTTCTTCAAAATCGAGCTAAAAATAGCATAAACCATAAACCAATGACTTGCTTGGCAACCAGTGACTTCTTTAGCAATTTCTAACCCCATTAGCGTACTAGTACTCAGGTGACCAATATCGGGCCATATTTTTCAGGAAACTTTTATTATGAATTACTGTGTAAGAGGGACAATTATAAAAATGGCAGAAGACAATCTGTAAGCATCAGCACATTACATGTCAGGGGAACACATTGGTTACTACGGCCGTGTGTCTGTTTTAAAAATATTTCTTATTTTAACATAATGCTATAATAAAATAATGATAATTATAACACAATTTTACCAATTATTTATCGCTAAATTTCAATTTTGATAGTCATTTATTACCCTGGCTAGCAAACAAATGTCATTGATGCACCAGCTTCGAAGATCGTGACAAATAAACAGTCTGACACCTTGTATGCGCAGTAAAAATAGCGACAGCTTAATGTGGAAAAAAATCAATACTAATGGAACGTCACAGCTGCCAAACTTCACTACATGTTTTGTTACAGATTTGCATGTGACGCTTTCACCGTGATATGTGTCACTTTATTTTTACATGCGGCGTTATTATCATAACATGTGACAGTAATATCTTTTTGTATTGTGGAGTCAACATTACGTGTGGTAGTTTTACCTTGATCTGGGATAATTTTATTTATTCATGCGACGAAAGTTCTAAAACATGTGCTGGCTTTACCATAATATCTGACAGAATATTAATTTTGTATGGTGTAGTCAACATAAAGTG
The DNA here is from genome assembly GCA_022818135.1 of Saxidomus purpurata. Lineage (NCBI taxonomy): Eukaryota > Metazoa > Mollusca > Bivalvia > Venerida > Veneridae > Saxidomus > Saxidomus purpurata. The sequence continues at coordinate 33,865,593 of JAFMSR010000017.1, forward strand.
TCCTAGTTTCACCCTTATATGTGATACAAATATACCTCTTATACATGTGACGGTTTCAACATTTTATGTTACAGAATCTTCATTCCGTGCGGTGATATCATCATCACATGTGGTAGACTAAACTTTCTATGTGACTCTCTGTACGAAAAAGTCTGGGCAGATTGCAACCAGATTTTGTACAGACTAAGAGTCTGTATAGATTTGTACAGATTCTGTATAAAAAATATGCTGGTTCATTGAAACAGAGTTGAACCAGAATTCTATAAATACAATTTTTATAAACTTAAATATGTACAAAATTTTGCGAAATATTTAAGTTAGGCCAAAACAAAATCTGGGAAGAAAAAAAGCAGGATAACTTTATGTACAGAATAACATTCTGTAAATAATACAATTCTGTACAGAAAAGAATTGTACATGTAGCATAATAATTTCTTTACAGAAAAGTGGTTGTGAATTCCTACCACAGTGCGTGCAGTTTTCGCGATACATGTATACTTCCAACCTCTATGCATGGTTTTTGCACTTTAATTCTGTTCCACGTTAAGAAATCCTATTGCAACTTGTAACATGCTAACTTCTGCATTAGTCTGCCAAATACTTCTTTTTAATTTCTTGTATTTTTGCAGATTTAAATCTCATTTTATCTTAGTAAACATGTGTAAAATTTTCACTGGCAGCCGTTTGTCGCAATGCATTGTTGATCGTTTTTGCGAGTTCCTGTCATACATGTAGTTGTAAACCAAAACGTGACAATATTCTGTATAGACAAAGTACTAAAAATCTGCCTTGTAAAAATGAAAAGAGCAAACATTATGTCTGACATAATAATCTGCACAGGCAAAAATCAGGTTCAATACGATTCTGTACAGAAAATGAAAAACATCTGTACAGAATTGGCTCAGATTTTTCGTACAGGTCTTTTGTTCATACATGTGATGGTCTACTTAACACAAGTTACGGTACTATCATAACATGTATCGGAAAGGTCATTTTGTGTGGTTGAATGAACATTACGTGTGGTAATTTTACCCTGATGTGAGACACTTTTATTTATACATACGACGAAGACACTTAAAATGTATGTGACGGTTGTATCATTATATGTGACAGAATCGTCATTCCGTGTAATGGAGTTAACATTACCTTGATATGTTACACTGTCGTTTATAATCGTACATATGCTAACAGCTATATACAAACTGTAACATTTATAATGCATGTGCAAAACTCGGTCTGGCATTTCAGGAACATGTTCATTAGCGAGCTGTATGCTTATTTAACTAAGTTTAGGAGCCCAAGTCATATTTGCTCCATCAATAAAATGTACACCTACATATACGTATGATTGAGATTATCATGAGTTCAATGACAATCCTTTAACCGCTCAATCTTCACACAAAGACACAAACGACCTAATCTTACGTTTTGAAACTTTGCGTATGCAAATATTAAATAAACTATTACATTAATATATATAAGTACAATTAGATGAATAAATGAATTAAATCGACTGTATAGAGTAGAATCCGGTAATTGAAGCCGATTTCGGTAGATTACAGTACGAATTCAGGATAGTTCAGCGAACAGGTTGCATATACAGATCGAACCGTCACACGTAATGAACATTTGGCCACATGTGATGACGGATTCTTTACATAGAGCATTATATATTCCTCAAACGTAATTTGACATATTTAATGAAGATACATTTCTGTCACACATGATAATGAAACCATCGCAAGTATTATAAGTGTCATCACGTGTATGAACAAATGAGTCACATAATACGGTCAAATATTGCGTCCGCCACACGGAATGACAACTTCGTAACATATAATGAAAAAACCGTCACATATCTTAGAACTGCCATCACATGTAGAAGTAAATGTGTCACATATCAAGATGAAACTACCACACGTAATGCTGACACCATCACACGGAATGACGATGCTGTTACACATAAAGATGAAACCGTCAAACGTTTTATTGGTGTGTTCACATGTGTAAATAAATGTGACATATATCAAGGTGAAATAAGCACATGTAATATTGACTCCATTATACGGAATGACTTTCCTGTCAGATATAATGTTAACACCGTCGCATGTGTTAATGGTATCATCACATATACATGTATCATTGAAAGTGTCACATATCAAGATGAAACTATCACACATAATGTTGACTCGAATACATGGAATGAAAATTCTGACACATATAATAATAAAAGCGCCACCTATATTAGAAGTGTCGTCACAAGTATAAATAAATGTGTCACATATCAAGGTTACACTACCACACGTAATGTTGAATCTACCACTCAAAATAACTTATCTGTCGCATGTTATGAAAATACCGTCGCATGTATGAATAAAAAGCGTCACAAATCAGGGTTAAACTACCACACGTAATGTTAAATCCAACACATCGAATGACAATTCTGTCACATAAATTGACAGCACTGCTACATGTTATGACGAAATTGTCACAGACAATGCTGTTACGACTGCACCTAAAGTTGCCATTTCAAATAAGGCGGTTGTGGCGTTTTGGCAGGACATACTTTGTTTTTTGATGAGGGCACAGAAGGGAGAAGGTGATTAATTTAGAGGGGCGGACATTGATTGGTACGATTTTAGAGAGGCAGTGTCCCTCAAATAATGCCTAGCTGTGTCACCGCGAAAGGAAGATACAATTGCAGAAACGCTGAATGCATTTTAAGTTACGATTTTTATTCATAATGATAATATTTTACCAATGAATTATTGTTAAAAGTCAATCGCCAATTAATATTAAATTACAAATACAATAGACATTGCACGCTATATATCTAAAAAGACCAACATATTTTAAAAATTAACGATATTTTGGTCGAATGCATTTTGATTCAGTTTTTACTTAGTTACAAAGTTGTATCAAATTTTTGAAGTACTGATACCACACAGTTTAACATACTGACTTATATTTGAAGATACACGTCACGTGATAAAACAAATGTATATAAATGAAATATCAATGACTCGTATCTAATACAACCATTCGAAATTACTCATTACAAAGGAAACTTAGTGTTTTTATAAAATGTTGTTCCATTTGTATACTTTGCTTTTTGCGTTGTCTTTGTATTCGTTATTAAAATTTTCCAAAGGTGATATACCGGATAAGTTTGGAAATACGACAGACATAGCGAACTGTACACTCGTACCACGTAATCCTGACATTCCTGGCCTAGTGAAGAAACTTATTGATGAGGGAAACAGAAAGATAACATATCATATTGAAATCTCTGGCGAACTAGGGCCACTAACTGGACAACATCCCGGAGGGCTTTACGACCAGAAAGAATGGATCTTAATTACTGAAGAAGCTGGGAAGTCATTGCTTTTATTTCCGAATGATTACATTGCAAAGTCTTTATATTTACTCTCATTTGATACTAGTTCTGTTGAGTTAACTTTGGATCAACAACCACTCAACTGCTTCGGTGGAAATCATACACTCGATCAAATTTTGAACACAATTAGATTTTACATTCTTCAAAATTTTACACAAACAAACGATGACGTATCTGAAAATTTCGAAGTTTGTAGTCGTCAGATCTTTATCGAAGGTGACAACAAAACAGGAGAGTTGGATTATGCTTGTTGTGGTAGTGTGGAAGATACGTGCTACGTTTTAAAGCCGGGAAAATGGATGAAACATCTTCAGAGAATTTTGAACATCATAAAGATTTTTCTGCCATTTTTTTTCCCTCTCTTAATCCCAAAACGTATACTGAAAACCAAATCAGTTTTTAGGTATAGAATTCATCAACAGGACTCACGTTCCACAATTATGATAAATAAGATTCAAAATTCAGATCAAGCTATTCCAGGTTATACAAGAACAAACCTCCAGATGCCAAACTTCGAAACATTTATAAAGACACTTCCGGACGGAAGACATAGCCTTGAACTAAAATCGGTTGATCTTGAAGTACCAGAAGATAGACTTATTGCAGAAGGATCCTACCCAGTGGGGATTGTTTCGTTTCTTTTTAAAGAATTCATTAAATGTGAAATTAGAGGAAAAGATGACGAAATAAAAAGTTGTTGTATGCATAATTTATTTAAGCCATTCAAGTCGAGTATGTCCTGGTTAAAGTGTCTGAAATGTGTGACATACATGTGTTTGTTTGTAATATGGATATCACCGTGGTTGATTACAGTTATATTCTATTACGTGTATGATCATCCCTTCTTTAAAGCAGTTGAGTCAACGAGGGAGTCTCTTGGTATAAATATTACTAACGTTCCGACAACAAGCACATTTATTTCTGAATATTTTATAATAGCTGGCCTACTTTTGTATTTTGTATTTTACAATGCTTCAGATGATTCTTTTCGTTTTGGCATAAAAAAAATCTTCCATTGGTTCATCGTTGGAGACAATGATTTTTCCAAATCTGTTTCCCAGTTAACATCTCAGATACTTATGCCTTTCAAATACTGTGGAATCTGGGTATGCATTCTGTATCCACTGTGGGTGATCTTTATTGTCCTGAAATTCATTTGCAAAGTACTTCCATTGGTAAACATCTTCAACAATATCATTGTTCTTTTTCAGAAATATAAAACAAGAAAACATACAACACAGATAAACACTGCTTGGTTTCTGTGGACGATACTTATGGGCCTAAATATCATCTGTTCATTTCTATTTTTGATCAACTATTGTGTGGTATTTTATATTGAGTGTTTCGCATCTGTGATGATTGGACTTCTTCTTAACTATGCTAAATCTTTCAAATACGTTTGTCTGTTTCTACTTTTCATTTTATATGGTTACAATTGTTTTCATAGTGTGAATACACGCTATTTCCATTTCTTTAAATTACTGACTACAAAAGTCCAAGCAAAACTTCTAAATCAGGTTGGAAATATCAAATTTGAAACTGACAATGAAGCAGAGGTATTAAATGAAGCTTTTTCAATATCTTCTTTTTCAAGTCAGCAACAGAATGATGTCAGTTTCTTCTCTTCATCTGAGAACTCGATTTACTTAAGAGCAAAACGTCTTGTGTTCTTCCTCGATTTGTCGGGAAAACTTCCTTCTCCATATATATCTAAACAGTTCTTTCGTGATATGAATTTAAAAGAAAATTTAGCATGCCCTGGGTCCGAATATATTCTTTATCTGAAAGCACTCGGAGAGTTTATCATAGTCGTTGTGTTCCTGCTATTCGTTATCATTATAGTGTTTGCTTTAGGAAGTGCTCGCGATCTTCCATCTGGTGTTCAAACGTTAGTCGCACTTGGTGGTGGCTTCTTGCCTTTTGCTTTAGAGAAACTGTACTTCAAGTCGCATAACAACGAATTGTCAGAAATAAAAGATAGCCTCTGGGAGAGGATGTTAGAGCACGAGATAGATAAGTTCGAGGAACGATGGAAAATCACGGATATGGAGGTTTCCTCCCCAAGTAGAATTCAGTTAAATGTGCAGGAAACCTCTACCAGTCCCCGCACTGCAAATAATCGTAGACCCGGCGATTCAACGCTTGAAAATCAGCCTTTTGATTTTCTATTAGAAGTTTCTGAAAATGATTCCGAGGAAACTACTATTCATATTCCAAATTCTACAGTCTCTATAAATGAAGAGGTGGCAATACTTTTTTAAAGCACTTTTAGAATTTGAATGTATATGGTCAGCATTCTCATACATTTACGATACTGATTTTTCTAAATATTTATCTGTAATGACAGTCTGTATGTTGTTGCTAAAGGAATTTATTTAAACAATCTACATAATGATTTTGGGTGGTTCATAGATAGTCACGGTATCGTTTTCTTCATTATGAATATTGTAGCGATTATAAACATAGACAACCGTATTCTTATATGCACATGCACTTATGTTTCGTGATGTTTATTTCTAATATATTCAGAACATTTTTAAGCTGTTTCTTCAATAATCAGGCTTTCGTTCTTGATGTTTCCTTTTGTTAATATATTGTTTGATTTCATTTTCAAAAACTCAAGATAGCTTATACTTTTCAAAATGTTATACACTGCTCTTACTTCAGGTTAACAATTCGTTGTACACTATCATACAATTTCACAATGACCAATGACGTGTCTGTTATAATACAAATAAGATTATTTACATTTGGATAGTATTTCGTGGCATGTAATATCACGTGTTTAGCCACGAAAACTTTTATAAGTTTACCACATACTTTTACATGATACAATATTTACCATCTTTTGTAGTCATATACTGTTATTCCTATTATGAAATTGTGTTTCTTTTACAATGATATTTATATTCTAATTGATTGTTATGTAAATAAGATAGACAATTAGCAATAGTGTATACTCTTGAAAAAATGAATATTGCCAATGTTATAACTGAAATATATATTAAATACATGTTTGTGTGAAAGTTTTAAATTTGTTATATTTTGTGAAAATCTAGTTAAATCTATTTTACTTAGTTTGAAAGATATACCCTCTATAATAAGTGTAAGTCAGTATAAACTCACTTAAGGTTTATATTTATATTAATATCCTAAAGTTGCTTTAGTTAAATAACACAATATTGTGCTTAGAATAGATGTGTTAACAATATTCTAGCGGTAGTGATTTCTTGTGTGACATTAATCTGTTTCGATTTGTCCTTTGTGTTTACTTAGTATGTGTGTGTTTGTTTGTGCGGTAATTTGTGCGCCAGAAAAGGACAGGAAATGGCACTTATAGAACTGTAGCTATACCGTGTACAGTGCTCTATAGGTTGTTTTCTTTTTACCCGGGGTTACTTAGTAATATTGTGATGTTGTTTGCTTTTTTGATAATAAGCATTTAATCAGTAATTAACAGTTTGATTTTAATTATAAAAGTAACATTGCAATTCACAATTAAACAGTAATTTTATCCGCTAGAATCAGAACATGGCCATGAAGATTAATAACAAATATGGGATACATAGGACCAATAATTTCCAATGCTACCTAATGATGAAATATGTGAACTTTTAATGTTTAACAACACGTTAAAGTTTCTAACATGGAGTACGGCGATCAGATGTAGAGATCATTTCGATAGCAAATCAAACAAACCTCTTTCACAATTAGTAGACATGATGTTTTGCTTATAGAAATGTAGGCTGTGGTGCTTTTGGAATGTTGGTTTATTTAGCTTAATTTTACTGTGGTAGACATCAATTATTTTCAAAAGTAAACGACTTTACTGTATATAATATTTACATTGAATTTATTTCATGTCGGAAGCTGAAGAAAAATCGTAGAATTTGTAGATGTTTGTGAGACAGATCACTTGGATGTTCAATCACAAGAATACCGAGACAATGATAATTTTTTTTCTCACTTTTTATTCATTTTGTCTATTGTTTGACTTTCTCTTGCGTTGTTTGATTTATATATGTATTTTATATTTGTAATATCTCTTTCGTTAACATATATACGGACAATTTTGTTAGCAGGAATAATAAATATAAGCTCTATGTCGTTGGTTTTCTTGTCCATGTTTGACTAGATATAAGTAAAGAAAGACACGTAACAACTCACGCATGTCTGGGAATAACGCTGGCCACTCTAGCGTAGGAATTGCATTTGTTGCGAGAAAACCTGTTGTTAAACGAGCCTTATGGGCTGGAGCATTATCTTGCTGCAATATTCCTCTTCTGAAATTACGCCACATAAACGGAAGAACAACAGTGCGTAACACATTGTCTATATATTGTCTATATATCGTCTAGCATTCAGGTTACCATGGAGAATGACAAGATCCGTTTTGTGGTTCTGTGAAATCCTAGCCCACACATGAACGCTACCTCCACGATTTACCTTCTGTACACCTTTATCGGCGAACCTCTCACCTCTCGCACGATACACCCGCACACGTCCATCACAGTTTGAAGATTGAACTTCGATTCATCTGAAAAGAGGACTGTTCCCCATTGCTAACGGGTCCAACGATGCTGTCTAGGAGACCAGGCAAGTCTCGCTGTTTTGTGTCTGTCGGTCAAAATATACCCCTTCTTTGGTCTATAACAACGCAAACCAACAACCTACGCCAGACAGTTCGGGCATGGATGAGCCGCCTGAAATACAAACGTTGTTAAAAGTCTCAATCTGCAATCGATCTTTACATTAAGGGTAAGGATAAAAAAGTAAGAAAAAATGGTCTTAGACTTACCCATGGATTCCAATCGTTCGTCTTGCACTCTGAGATGCCGACCGGAAGCGGAAACGTCTATGTATTCGTCGAAGGTTGTCGTCTTGTCGGGGTGTGGTTATTAGTGGCTGCCCTGACCGATGGCAATCCTTAACACTTCCGGTAGTGAAAATATCGTGGATTGAGCGCAATTGTACTGACGCGCAACGTCGGCAACCCTACTTCCGACTCTGAGCATACCGAGAGCCTGTGACCGCTCATGTTCGGACAAGCGTGGCATGATGATAAATAACTCCCTGTGCAACTCAAAAAATGTCATGTGACCAAAGACGGAGGGAAATTATCCAAAAGCCTGATTGGTTAACATAACTGTCTAGGGGGATAAGCTGTGTAATGCAAATAACACTTACTGATCAAAGTTACTGCCCTTAAACCTTCATCAAATGGATAACAATCTTATGAAGTTGTATTGAAATTGGTCCATGAAAATGTACACTCAGAACGGACAGGAATTATTGCAGTTTAAGACTACTATAATATGCAGTTTTCAGACAAGTAATCGGTATTCCCATGGGAACAAATTGTGCACCCCTTGTCGCAGATTTGTTACTTTTTTAAGACATACACCATCTATCTGCCTTTCTCCTTTAAAGCTACATTCTGCACAGTCATTTTATATTCCACGTACTCATTTTAATTCTCCAGCTGTTTTTCGTAATAATCTACGTATTCGTCTATCACCTTTAACTTCTACTATACTGAAGAAATATAAAATAAAACATACAAATTTTCCGCAGAGATGTAGAGGGTACCGTTCTATTAACAAGTGCAAAGAGGTGCGGTTCTTGCAATCATTTATCGCACAGGTCTACAATTACCTCAAATGTTAACGGCAGAACTTTTAATGTGGTACTTAACTCTGACGTTGATTGAAATGCGTCCCACATGATTTATGTACTGACTTGAAACGCACCCAATTGTGGTATTCAGTATGTTGGGCAAACTGGACGATCTTTAAAATTTCGTTTCCGCGAGCACTCTTACAAAATGCGAAGTCGGAAGAAGTTCACTACATTTTTATATCAACACTTTCGTAAATCTGGCCATACAATTGATCAGGTAACCATTCAGCCAGTAGAGCAAATCGTCTATGATATAAATTGTACATCTAGTTTTAAAATCAAAGCCAGACATTTAGCAGAATTCAAATGGATTAAAAATTTACAGTCACCGTTTCCGTTGGGCTTAAATGATAATATTTATCAAGAAGGTAATATCTCTAAAAACCCTGATATCGATATATTTTCAATTTTAAATATTAGGAAACGTAAATCTAGGTCTCATGGAATTAGTCGCAATGGTAATATTAAGCGCAAATCAAAAGTCAATATTTCTGTTGCAGACCTCGATATAATTCTTTCAAACTCTGGTAGACATTCAATGCTTTCTCGTCTCACATCTTTATCTATTCCGTCTCTTAAAAAACTAGACGAGGAAGCGGACCAGTACGTTATTCAAACAGATCCGTTTTACACTGTGTCATATCTTATCCAACATTACACACAACACGTTCTCCGTCCACATATTGACACTCAATCTGATCATGATAGACATTTTCTTAAAATTCATTTCATTAATAAAGGTATTGACTTCATCGATATACCCAGTATATTTCGTGATAGACGTGTCATTGATTCTGTGCCTAAGTATTTCCGAAACTCCGAAGTTCCTATTATCTGTTATAAATATAAAACACCTGTTAGAAATGTTATATTCAATTACAATAAAATTGTTTCCGACCTAGATGTTCAAACAAATACCCCTTCTTACTGCGAATGTAAAAACTCGAAATTTTGCTATTCAGATGCCGGTCATGTCATCACTGGTAATTTTGATATTATTAAAGACAAGCGTATTCGTAATTTATTCTTTAAAGGACCAAAATACAGAATTCCTTCTACTATTGATTTTCATGCTTGTCGTGGTCATATTGCGGAATCCATCGAAACTTTTTGTGTTAAATGGTGTCGTCGTGAGAATGCTGATCCAAATGCATTAACGTCTTGGAAACGAAGTATTTTTAACATTGTCGATTCTCGTATAAAATTTTACCAAACAAATGAACACCTACTTCCATCAAAACCCAAGTTTACTTTAAGACATCTGAAAAAGGAAATCCAAGAATTTCATTCTAAGTATGTCTTAGTTCCAGCAGACAAGGCGGCCAACAATATTATCATCATTTGACGCCTACATTATATTAATGTTTTACAAAACGAACTAAATAGCACTAAAGCTTATATATTGAGTCCTTCCGTTGAACAAAATGTGGTCACTGATCACATCAGTGAAGTTTCTAATTTGAAAGTTCGTATAGATATTAAACTTCCTACTATGTACTGGATTCCTAAATTACATAAACAACCATATAAAGCTCGTTTCATCGCTAATTCAAGCTCTTGTACCACTACAAATATTTCAAAACTATTAACATCTTGCCTAACTGCTATAAAAGCCCACGTGAAAAGATATTGTGATAAAGTATACGAAAACTCTGGTAAACATTTATTTTGGTCGATCAAAAATTCTGGCGAAATCCTGGATAAGTTTAAAGTTAATAATTACAAAGTAACTTCAGTCAGTACATACGATTTTTCTACTCTGTATACTACCTTACCACATAATTTGATAAATGACAAGCTAACTGCCCTAATTCAAAAGACTTTTGCCAGGGAGAATGTTACATTTCTCGCCTGCAATTTCGATAAAGCTTTTTTTACTAGCTGTATTGTTAAACATTATACTATGTGGACCTGTGACGAAGTTTGTAAAGCCCTTTCCTTTTTATTGAACAACATTTATATAAGGTTTGGGAATGCAGTTTTCAGACAAGTAATCGGTATTCCCATGGGAACAAATTGTGCACCCCTTGTCGCAGATTTGTTTTTATATTGTTATGAAAGAGACTTTATGTTGCGTCTTTCTCCAGACACGCAGGCAGACATTATCACTGCTTTTAATAATACATCACGCTATCTGGATGATATTCTTAATATGGATAACCCGTTTTTTGGTCAGTTGGTGGACACTATTTATCCCCGGGAACTCCAGTTAATTAAAACTAACAATTTGGATACTGGTGCTTCATTTTTAGATTTACATCCCTCTATTTATAACAATATTATACATACCAAAATTTATGACAAGAGGGATGATTTTAATTTTAGTATTGTAAATTTCCCCCATTTGGATGGGGATGTACCTCATGCTACATCTTATGGGGTATACATTTCTGAGTTAATTCGGTTTGCCAGAGCGTGTAGTTATGTTGAGGATTTCAATGAACGTAATCAATATATTACAAATAAACTTCTTCAACAGGGCTACCGTTACTACAAATTGCGTAAATATTTTGCTAAATTTTACTATCGTAATTCTGATTTGGTTTTGAAATTCAATAGTAATCTAAAGACTCTTCTGCGAGAAGGTATTTCAAAACCCGATTTTTATGGGGATGTGGTTTACAAACTTCGTAAGATTTTGGGTCATGGCAATTTTCCAACTGTATTTGCTAAAATTATAAAACGTTTTGTTAAAAGAGGTTACGACCCAACTGTTTTGAGACACACCGCATGTTTGGTGTTCAACCCGTTTACAGTTGGACGCTATGCTTCCCTCTTTGATTGTGACTGACGGAAGAGGGGGAGGACTCTGTGATGGGCAGTTTTTAAATCCCACTGGGACGAAACTGTTTTGATTTCTGTCCTCTGGCCTGTTTCGTCGGGCCCTTAAGGGTGTTTCTCTTGGTGCTCTGCCTTCTGCAAAGGCATTGAGTACATACGTTTTTTGGTTCTCAAGGTTTGCTTTTTATATATTTATACACGAGCATTTTTGTGTTTTACATACCATGCCTTTTGTTTCCATTGCGTGTGTTAGAGATTCACCTAGCAGGGATTACTTTTATTTACACTGTCCTGTGACTTTGGAACATGGTGGGGGTAAGAGTGAGGTTGGGTGCGCACCATAAACCGGTTTAAGCTCCCCAGTGGTGTTTTTGCCACTGACCGTTCCAAGGCGGTGCCCCACTGTGTTCCTTTAATTGTTTGTTTTGTCCTCGTGTGTTTGCTTTGTATGCTAGTGTGTGTTGATAGTGTATATGTGTGTGTGTACATGATTGTGTGTGTGTGTCGCGTGTGTGTGTGTGTGTGTGTGTTGGTGGTGTGCACTTCTGGGTGCTGTGGGGTTCGTTTTGGGGAGGCTGCGTTTTTGGTACGTGGCATTCCCTGTTTGATATTATTTTTGTTTTTATATTGTTATGAAAGAGACTTTAAGTTGAGTCTTTCTCCAGATACGCAGGCAGACATTATCACTGCTTTTAATAATACATCACGCTATCTGGATGATATTCTTAATATGGATAACCCGTTTTTTGGTCAATTGGTGGACACTATTTATCCCCGGGAACTCCAGTTAATTAAAACTAACAATTTGGATACTGGTGCTTCATTTTTAGATTTACATATCTCTATTTATAACAATATTATACATACCAAAATTTATGACAAGAGGGATGATTTTAATTTTAGTATTGTAAATTTCCCCCATTTGGATGGGGATGTACCTCATGCTACATCTTATGGGGTATACATTTCTCAGTTAATTCGGTTTGCCAGAGCGTGTAGTCATGTTGAGGATTTCAATGAACGTAATCAATATATTACAAATAAACTTCTTCAACAGGGCTACCGTTATTACAAATTGCGTAAATATTTTGCTAAATTTTACTATCGTAATTCTGATTTGGTTTTGAAATTCAATAGTAATCTAAAGACTCTTCTGCGAGAAGGTATTTCAAAACCCAATTTTTATGGGGATGTGGTTTACAAACTTCGTAAGATTTTGGGTCATGGCAATTTTCCAACTGTATTTGCTAAAATTATAAAACGTTTTGTTAAAAGAGGTTACGACCCAACTATTTTGAGACACACCGCATGTTTGGTGTTCAACCCGTTTACAGTTGGACGCTATGCTTCCCTCTTTGATTGTGTCTGACGGAAGAGGGGGAGGACTCTGTGATGGGCAGTTTTTAAATCCCACTGGGACGAAACTGTTTTGATTTCTGTCCTCTGGCCTGTTTCGTCGGGCCCTTAAGGGTGTTTCTCTTGGTGCAATGCCTTCTGCAAAGGCATTGAGTACATACGTTTTTTGGTTCTCAAGGTTTGCTTTTTATATATTTATACACGAGTATTTTTGTGTTTTACATACCATGCCTTTTGTTTCCATTGCGTGTGTTAGAGATTCACCTAGCAGGGATTACTTTTATTTACACTGTCCTGTGACTTTGGAACATGGTGGGGGGTAAGAGTGAGGTTGGGTGCGCACCATAAACCGGTTTAAGCTCCCCAGTGGTGTTTTTGCCACTGACCGTTCCAAGGCGGTGCCCCACTGTGTTCCTTTAATTGTTCGTTTTGTCCTCGTGCTTTGTATGCTAGTGTGTGTTGGTAGTGTACGTGTGTGTGTGTACATGATTGTGTGTGTGTGTGTGTGTGTGTGTGTGTGTGTGTGTTGGTGGTGTGCACTTCTGGGTGCTGTGGGGCTCGTTTTGGGGAGGCTGCGTTTTTGGTACGTGGCTTTCCCTGTTTGATATTATTTTTTTTTTTTTTTTTTACTTACATACTTCGAGCCCTGAAAACCTTAAAGCATGACCTTGACCTCACGAGCAGGTGACACAAAGTTTTGTATGACACACTCATCACAACGGTAACAATTTCGTTAAGTTATATCAAAATATGTCCATGCTTACCGGAAACTAAATTGAATGTAAAAGTGCCTTTACCTTTGGGCTGGTGGTTTGTTGCTGTGCATGATACACCCAGGGGGAATGAGTTACAATTGTGTGAGGTGATATCAACATTGTTTCATGCATGTAGATGATTAAGACCAGAAATGAAATTACATGTAGTAGTGTTTGAGCCACAAATGTGACCTTGCCTTGGGAGTAAGTGGTCGAGTGTTACACATGCAAACCCCTGTGGTAAGGGTAACTATTTATGTGAAGTTAAATCGTGATTAGTCCATCAATACAGAAGATACAGACCGTACATTTAATTGTGGACGGACAGAAGGACTGTCGGGCGGAATAGCGCAAATCTAGAATTTCCCGAACCGGCCGTATTGATTAAAAAGAAAAAATGCACTAATTCAAATCAGCAAGAACCAGTTTCTACAAGACCACCACATTAAAAGTCCTGACAAAGAATCTGAAAAGAGAGCACTGTGTTTATGAGTATAAGAAAGTTACAAGCACAAACGCTGCATATTTTGGACTATCAACTGCTCCTCTTGTTCAATCGAAACTGCCAGAACCACGGCGAACCACTGTCAAACATCGGTCTGTGCACTTCTTTGACTGGGATCCAACCGGTGTAAAGATCGAAACTATAAACAAGATGGTCAAGATGGCCCTATATAGGTTAACTGAGAACAGAGACCTACTTATGACAATATGTGACCAAACCTCAACCCTAAACAATATATCATAAACACAAACATTCTGTTTGACCTTGACAAGACAAACCTTCTGACTAAATTACATGATTATAAATTTGGATGTAGATGTCACCTGTATGGCATAATTGGCTCAAACAATTAATGATCACTCTTTCTAATATCACCCCTTACAATCCTGCCCCAATACCATGGGGGATGGTGCTAGATACTGAAAAAATCTTCTTTTGTATGAAAAGGCTTGTCAGAATTTGATTATGTTTGGCACAAGTTATCAACTGTATACTTTCTAACAACTACTAATAACTTTTCACATAAGAGTCACACATAAGCAAATTATATCTCATTTGAAAGAGTACATACACAAGTTTGTGTACATCAAACAATTATCTTGAAGTTTTACTTACAGTTCCTAAAGTACATATTCTAAGTGACCGCCGTTATTTTGCCTGACCAGCTCAATCTGCACTCTAAAAAGTTACGTATGACGTTGGCACATGTGTCTCTTGAAAGTGTTCTTATCTCTCTACGAATTGCGGCTTTTAACTCTCTAATGGATGTTGGTTTGGGGTAATAAACATTGTCCTTCAAGTATCCCCATAGATGAAAATCCAGGGGTCTGAGATCTGGCGAATACGGAGGCCAAATTTTGTCGGTTTTCTAGGAAATAATGCGGGTGCCAAATGTTTGCTCTGACCACTTTAAAACATCATTTGCAGTGTGTGTGTGTGTGTGTGTGGGGGGGGGTTCTTGTTGTAACCAAGAAAATTCAATCATTGTTTCTTTTCTTATCAGTTCTAGAATGAACTTATTCTGCAGAATTTTCAAGTATCGTCTAGCAGTCACGGTACAAAACTTGCCTTTCTCCGCGTAAAAGAAGGGCCCGATTATCCCGGATGCACTCATGGCAGCCCAGATGGTAACTTTCTGACTATGCAGCGGCTTCTTGTCATGAAAGTCAGGTTTGAAGGATCCCCAGAAGCTGATGTTTTGCTTACGACATAGCCATCAAGATGAAAATGTGATTCATCGCTAAACCAAATACTGTCTGTTAATTTTTCATGTGACCTCTTCAACTCAGCCATCTTGGAAGACTGAATATGAATGACGTCATTGATGACGTCATAAGACGTTACCGTGACGTCGCATAACGCCATTCTGGTAATGAGGAAAAAATTACAACCTTCATTTGAGACCAAAAATGTCAATATTGAAGCATTTTTGACAGAGTTATAATCATTTGTTAAGTGGACATACATTCTGGGACACCCTGTAGATATTTAGAACATGAATGTTTTTATTCAATACAGACACTTAAGGATTTTTGTTCTCGAACCCAGGACCTCATAGCCCGTTGTCTACGTCACGGCGCTCTGTTTCTGTGATACAGTTAGACCAAGGAGTAGAATACACATGCTTGCGGAATCAACTGTGATACTTTAAAAGTCATTTGACGGCGCGTAGATTCTACTTTTATTTTAATTTTTTGAATCAAGGAATAAGATATATTTATGTACTTGTGAAAACTCCTTCAGCTCTATCCCAGAGAGACAGAACACCGTGGAGGGATGGATTGGATGTTCGCTTATGAAACAAGAGGTTATAGGTTCGATCCCTGGTCTCACCACTAACTTTTTGTGTCCGTATGCAATGCACTTTACTCTGCATTGTTATGGCACTTGAAATGTACACGTCATGTACAACGCAGAAGCAGAGCAAGGATTTGCCGTTAATAAACGTAGTAAGAACATACAATGATTTTCATAAAAAGGCATACAATACTCGAAGCTAACAATACATGTACGTGACTAGGCATGAATAACACTTGTTTTTTCCGTCTTTAACCTCGCAAGGATTCCGTACATGTATGTTGGATTTGTTTTGGCTCACGTATGAAATTGACAATGGTTAATTGAACTTATTCCGCTATAACAAGCTACACACTTAGTCCAAAAAATAGGTCTGAATTGTTGAACTATATATTCAGAATAATTTCTCATTGCTTTCTCCGAAAATTGCGTGACGCGGTTACAGGTAATAATCGCGTAAATAACGGTTTGAACATTTGTGGTGACATGCAATTTTCGGAGAAAGCAATGAGAAATTATTCAGACCTATTTTTTGGACTACCAAGGACAAATTAAGTCTAAATTCACTCATTCCGGTTTGGAATTAAAATTAGAAAATTAAATAGAATACCTATAAGATATACTGAATCCAATACAAAATATAGTTTTATGATTTTGAAAACTAGGTATAGGGTATGCCATTTAAGACATAAGGAAAAAATTGAAGCAAAATACATTAATCAAAATAAAAAGGACTCATTGATTATGTGTACTATTTGTAAAATCGTTTGAAAATAAGAGTTGCTGGGGAAATAATGTAAGCAGATTATAAGGTTTTATCGTTAGAAATTTGCGTATTTAGCTCATCGCTCATCTATGGCATGTAGCGGGCTGTTATGATTTCGGAAATATGCAGACATGTATACATTAAAAATATATCTATGCACGTTTCTCTTCGTTGATTCAACAAGGACAACATAAAAATAAAATGGGTAATCCGATAAATAGTACAGGGTTGCGCGGTGTTCGAGTGGTTAACGCTATGGACTACCAATCCGGAGGTCCTCGGTTCGAATCCCGGCCGGAAAACCATAAATTTCAGAAAAGCTTTTCAGTGTTTCACACCCATCTAGAGATGAAGTGGTGAGAAACCACGCGGTAGTCGCACGAGTAGTGGTGATATACACAGGGCTTGCAAACGAACCAAGGGGTCTATTCGTAAAACAGCTAGGGTCTGGTACCCAGATTTCCTTGTATCTACATCTTTCTCTCTTCAACCTGCGCTTGTCAAGTGTCTTTGCAAGTTCACCCAGGATTATATCCCAGGGTCGGCCGAGACTATAAACAACTAAATGATAAATAAAAGTAATCGTTAACAATGTCCTGTTAACTGTCTATCAGTCCAGGTAAGGAAATCGGCGAAGGACACCGCATATATAAATGCGATCTTTAAGTAATGCAGGTGAATGGTTACACTAAGTTATCACGCAAAATACATCCCTACGTTTTATCCACATTTAATATGCCCGCTTAGATTAGAACAGAAATGTCGGTCACTCAATCAAAACTAGACAGAGAAGAGGCATTGGTTATGCGAAAAAACGAAAACATATAAAGATATGAGTGGTGATCAATATAAAATCGAACTCTTTGTTTAACATTTCGGTTTCGACAGTAACTAACAAACAAGTAAACAAATCTGTTTTCAAAGTAATGTCCTTTGGACTGAATGCACATCTTTCCATCCATGCAAGGAATGCATGACATAGGCCGTCACGCTACACAATCCTCGTCACTCTCGCTGTAGCAGTTCTAATTCTTCTGTTGATTTCAATTTTGTCCCACGTAGTCAATTTTTACTGTAAGAAAGGGAAATAGGAAGAAGTCAGAATCTGGTCTGTATGACTGATGGGGAAGAGTTTCGATGTCAAGATATCACTCTGTGATCTGTACAATACTGCTTCGGTGTATGGGTGCGTTTTCTTTGCAAAAAATGAAAACAAAGTTCAGGGCGCTTTTTAAACAGCCTATCGCAACTGGACTCAAATCAGAGTACAGTAGAGTAATTCTCATTATTGCAGTAGATTTCGCTGGTACCATGTGATAATAAGCTTCTTTTCGAACTGATTTAGAAAGTCAAGTCTGACTAATACGGGATAGTGATGAAACATACTTCCATTGAGGACTTTGCTACATGTATTTGGTTTCTGGCTCGTAAAATCAAAACCAAGTTTCATAGCACGTAATCACTTTATTTAGACAGTTTCACCTTCATATCGTTCTAGAATGCCCTGGCGCACTGTTACCCTCATGCTCTTTTGATCTCGAACCGTTAGCCTAAGTCCCCCACCTTGCACAAACACGTTGCGTTCCTATCCTGTTTGTTAAAACGTCTGTTTTAGTTGTTTCATAATTGCATGTATATATGAGTAAAGACGCAGTTGAACTTGTTTTTTAAAGGGACATACCCTATAACTGATGTCAAACTAAATAACCTCCAAAACATAAATAATAGAATCTTTGGAAGTATTATAACTTAACCCAAAAGTTCCAGCTATGCATTCCTAGTCATTACCGATTAAATCAGAAGCAGTACCGTTAATCATTCAATAATCTGTAAAGAGTTGTTGTTGTACAATTAATGGGTGGATGCGATTTATTACAGAAAACCTCTATATCGATCTATTGTGATACACTTAGGCATTTTTCGCAATAGGTTCTACTTTAAATTGTATTTATTTATCATTTTACGTAAATTGAGCACATAATCTATGTTTCGAGAGTATAATCTGCTGTAATTAAATGTAGGGAGTGCCTCTTTAAGCCCGTGTTTCAAATTAAGTGACCATTCCTATCTTGGCTTTTAAAGGTCTTTTACTAAGACCAAATCAAATTTTCTTTAAAACAACATAATTAATATGTTATATGTTGCCTTTTCCAAAACGAAAATCGGTTTTCCAGTTACCAAATATCTTTGTAATTTTCATCAGTCTCCCAGAAAGCGGCTGTAAATAGGTTGTACATGAATAACAATGCCTATTTCGAATTACAGTTGAAAGAAATTTTCTTCCAATGATGTGCAACGTATATTTCTGCCTGTTTGCAACATGCAGTAAGCACAAGTAGGACAATAAGACATTAGGCGGAAAGATCCTACATCTACATCAGATATTACGGTGCTTTCACGACTTCCTCTACAGTTGTGATAAAGGAGGTGACCAGTTTCGGCCAAGGACTGGTTGCGTTGCTTATTGCTGCTCTCTTTCTGTCATAGCCTCAGGAAAGCTACTTCGTCTTTCCTGTAGATATATGTGTTTGCTTTGTTTCTCGCTTTCCATGTGATACTGAGGGATCTTGAGGCTGTCAACATTAACTGAAAATGCCCTGCAACCAACTTCAACTTAAAGGTTCCGGGTTTTACAAACATGCTGCTGGCTCTGATCCATCAACGTCTGGTATTTTGAAAGTTAGTCAGATTGATTTCCTTGAGTGAGTAGGTCACCAGGTTAAATACATCAAAACTATATTTATGCAGTAGAGGGTGCATTTTCCATCGGATCTCGGCGAAAGTTAGTCAAAATAACAGTCTAAATGAAAAGTTCTAATATGGTTAATATCGGGTCAAAACTTGGCATCACGACACATACATGTATGATAAGAACCATGTTTATGCAATACAGGCTGTATTTACCATCAGATCTTTGAGAAAATTGGTCTGGATGATTGTCTCATTTAGTACAAATTATAGCATGTAGTGTTGGCTAGAAGACTTCTACCAAGATTGTTCAAATTATGACCCCCGGATTAAAATTGACCCCCCCCGCCGGGGGTCACTAAGTTTTGCATAGCCTTATATAGGAAAAACTTCAAAAATCTTCTTCTCTGAAACACCACAAGGCCTAGAGCTTAGATATTTGGCATGTAGCATTGCCAAGTAGACTCCTTCAAAGTTTGTTCAAATTATGCCCAAGGGTCAAAATTGACCTTGCCCGGGGGGAGGTCACTTGATTTACAAAAACGTTTATAGAAAAACCTATTTGGTATTATATCATTGTCTAGCAATCTTCCACCAAGTGGACTTGTACCAAGGTGAGCGATATAGGGCCATCTTGGCCCTCTTGTTTGAACAATTTCGTATATTGGTCATCTCGGGTGAAAAACTACGTCGTTAAGTATGAGAAATATGAGCACAAAAATATGTTGACACAATACAGGCTGCACTTTCCATCGGATTTGCGAGAAATTTAGTCAAGATGAATATCTTTTTTTATTTCTCGGACGGGTAGTAATATTGGTCATCTCAGATTAAAAACCTAAGAAAAACCAAGTAACGCAATTCATGAAATCTAGATCAATTTTGAATATGACTCATGGAACAATTTATCGATAGCTTTAATCAGCCAGAATGACAGTGTACTCATGGGAGCGATATAGTCCCTCTTATTAATGTTCAGTTCAGTTCAGTTCAGGCTTTAGCGTATACAAGACGACATTCCTAGCTTTCTATTTGAAGGCTTTAGCGTAATTCCTAGCTTCCTATTTGAAGGCTTTAGCGTCTTGATAAGATTATGTCTTGATAAACATTGCTATTTCTAATCGTCCATCTGTGAAGAAATAAAACCTGTTGTTTGGAAACAAAGAATATTCTTCGTTACTGCATTCACGGAGAACATGACTATTTCCAATATTTTTCTGTGTTCATGTCCTTGTTACTAAGACATTTGGAAAATTTTTGAGTGTTCCTTTTATTTTCAGTCTAGGTTGTGCTTGTTTCATTGCTTTTATGTTTTATAAAAATTCCATTACTTAAAATCGCTATCGATTTGTTTATCATGCCTCGGATTCATAGAAAAGTATTTAAATTTTCGATAATGTATAATAACGTACTTTTTTATCAGTTTTTTGTAAGCTGCTTTAAGTTTATAGGGTGCATTTGTCTCATTTTACTCTTTGTAGAATATAATTACCTTCAAATTGCTGACAGAACGCTACAATCATTTCTTCGAAAGATTGATGGAATCTACTAAGGAGAGAGTTTCGGATCAGTTGCATAATACGAAACATGTATCGGAACGACACTGAAACAGTTCATTAAAAAGAACATGAAATACCGGCTGTAGCCAACAGGGAATGTTGAATATAGATAATGACCTATGATATGCAGTGCGATTAAGCATAGTCCAAAATTGAAGTCTTTTCTCAGACATCAATCTTGGAGACGAGTAGTGTGTCATCAAGGTTTTACAATAATTGTAGCACGGTTAGTTTTCGTACAGCGTGGCTCAATTTCTGTACAGATCATCCTCTGATTGCAGGCAACCTACTTAGTAAGATTTGTGAAAATCCATTAAAATGTGAACTTCATAATGTGTTAAGGTTTTACAAAAATCTACTATAGCACGGTTAGTTTTTGCACATCTTGGCTGGCTTCATATACAGATTATCTACAGGTTGCCGGCAGCTTTCTGAGCAAGTTTTAAGAATAGTTGTTTGAAAGTGTGACATTTAGATTGTTATGAAGAAAACGTTAATAGACGGAGGGACAGACGACTGTCACATAACTCTGCTGGTCTTTGTCCAGTAAAGTAAGACAGTACGGTAGTGGAGTAAAGCAAATACTATTGTAGTCCTCTCTAATTTCTCGTTATGACAACTCATAATTAGTTCAAATAGCAACGGCCACATCCGATAAAAGCATGCTGCCGAAACTGTATAATGTGTACGAATTATACAGTCCTTGAACTGGTGAGATGAAGACTGCGCTTTACACATGTCTGTACATTTTGTTTATGATCATTATTATTGCAGGCCGATCGAGCATCATTGTTATTTGCTACGTCTGACCTTGAATGGAAACAAACAAGCTCCTTACTATCTGATACACATGTACCTAAAGCTATAATACTGCTCAAAATGACCAGAAAAAGTACGGTCAAGAAAATCTTAAAACACGAATAATGTTCACAAAATTTAAAGAAAATAAGTTAATATGCTCAACCATTTCTTTCATTAGTACATGCACACACAAATTTGTCATATCAAATTAATGGAAAATCATTTTATGACCCGGCGGGTAAACAAAACAGTTTGTTATTTTTCAACTATGTTCAATATGAAAACAACTGTTTTATATGTTTATGTTATGTAGCTGTAAATTACGCAATGCGTGTTTTAAAATTATATTTAAACATTGCTGAATGTATAACATTCAATTGCGATTATCAAATTGAAAGGTATTATCACTTTAATAGTTGCACTCACTTTCTTTAAAAACATTCAAGAGGTCAAAATGACCTCTGCAGTACATGTAGCTCTTAACAATATCACATGTTCACATTATCTTAATTTGCAAGTAAAGTTATTTCAAAATCAAGTGAAAGGAAGCTGTCGTCTTACAAATAGCCAAATGACTCCATATAGTTATGTACGAATGACCTTGACTCGAGCTTGCAGAGCTTTGTATACATTGTCTTGTTATCCCCCGCCAAGGCGGGGGATATGGTAATGGGCTCCATCCGTACGTACGAACGTACGTACATGTGTCCGTGCGTTCGTCACACTTTTGTCCGGAGCTCAACTGTGAAAGTATTCAAGGGAATTTATTTATACTTTACACACAGAAAGTGCCCAAGAACCATAACTCGACCTTGCCTATTTTTTTAATTATACCCCTTCGTTACTATTTCTTGATTTTCTTGTCCGAGGGAAAGTGCAGTGCCCAAGAACCATAACCCTATTTTGCCTTCTTTGTTATGTATACCCGTTTGTTACATTTTCTAGATTTTTCTTGTCCGGAGCATAACGCCAGAAGTACTTAAGACTTTTTACTTGAAACTTTATACAATAATAGAGCACAATGAGGAGAAGTGCAGTACCCAAGTACTTTAACTGCATGTTGCCTAATATTTTAATTATCCCCTTTTATTACATTTTCATGTCTTAAGCATGACTCGAAAAGTACTGAAGGAAGTTCCTTCAAATTACAAAATATGAGAGAGGAAACTAGGGGGAAGTGCAGTGCATAGAAGAACAATAACTCTGTGTTGGTTATTTTTTAATTGTCTCCATTTATTGATTCATCTTGTACAGAGCATAGTCTTGTCCATAGCATAACTCCAGAAGTACTGAAGGGAATTACTTGAAACTGATAGAGCACAATGATGGAAAGTACATGCCGAAGAACCATAACTCTACCATTCCTAATTATTCCCCGCCAAATACTTATATTTTATTAAATTAGAACCTATACCATATCCATTCCTCTCACCTCAAATTTTCTGGTCATAGAAAGAGTACCCGGCGGGGGTATTGCCATGTTTAACATGGCTATTGTTATAGTGACTATGAGTGCAATTTGAGAAAAAATAATGCTAATTAAAAATACCGTAAAAGAAAAAGCGAACTGACACGATAAACATTGCTGAAAAGAAACTAGAAGAAGAATTCAATATCGCTCCCTATGTTGTAGGATGATAAAATGCTAAAAATGTTATGGGGACACTTCAAGCATTAAGCAGATTATATAGTACAATTGATGTGTTTAATGAACGTAAAATGCAAAATACAGCCAAACCTGTGTTAAAGACGACCTCCGAATAAACACGAGAAGGGAGAAAACAGTACTATCAAAACATGGTAATAATACATCTGCTCAGCATCATTGCAATGGACAGCCAATGTCATTTAAAGCTTCTTATTTGTGGGTCTCGGCATTTCCGTGATTAGCTATATAGTGTTTTCGCCTCCTAAACGGAAGGACCTTGGGTTCGAATCCAAGCCTGAGCACGATGTATGTCCTTTGGCAAAGACACTGATTCCTTACTTGCGTCAGTTAGCTCTGCTGTAAAGAACAACTCGTTGCCTCTATTTTGCAGGTGTGAGTGTTCGGGAGCGATTCAATTAGTTACGGAAGCTTTCTTTGTACAATGTAACCGAACTAAAGTGAATACATTATACTAAAAGTTCCTGCTCTTTTGTGATTGTCGGGTCCACAGGTGGAAGGAACATACCTTTGACTTTTTTTAAGCTTATGTCTTTTTCTAAAAAAAAATTTAAAATTGGTATCAGAATAAATAAAAAAAATAAAAAATTGAAATTTTTTTTCTTCATAGCTCTTTACTATAGACAAGGTTCCCAACACACGCTATATGAAAATAAGCATGTCACTCCGAAAAACTCCTCCATTTCTTTCAAATTTGAGTTACGTCAAACAAATGTGAACGAATTTAAGAGGGAAATGATAGAGCTTTAAGAAAATGTTTACTTCAATGGAAAGTTCCAAGCCGTTTTCCTTCTACAAGGAAAATACCAACGCTGATATAGCGCTTTTCGCTCAACCCAGAAAAATGTCACACATATTCCGACAGTGATTTTCGCTAAATTCTCCACTGATATTGCGGTACTGCGAAAGGCAACCATCAAAACAAGAAATATATATTATTAAACTACAAAGCATGTCGTAGATCGTACCTTTACACCAATGAGTTCGATGCTACAGCGGATTTTTCAGTTTTTGTAATTGTCAAAATGTATCAGCTGCCATGAAGGTCCGAGAGGTTGCGCAGTGATTTGTAACAGCTATTCAAGGACATTATCAAAACATATCCGAAGGCGATTGAAAGTGAAAGTAAAAGCATTTAGTCAACAAAAAATGAAAAATCCGCCGTAGCATCGAACCCATTTTGAGTAAAGGTACGATCTACGACATGATTTATAGCCTAATAATATATATTGCATGTTTTTATTGTTTTCTGTCGCAGTACCGCAGTATTATTGTAGAATTTAGTGAAAATCACCGTCTGGAAAATGTGTGACATTTTTCTGGTTTGAGCGAAAATCGCTCCACAGCGTTGGCATTTTCGCTTGTAGAACGAAAACGGCTTGGAATTTTCCATTGAAGTAAACCTTTTCTTAAAGCTCTATCATTTCCCTCTTAAATTCGTTCACATTTGTTTGACGTAACTCAAATTTGAAAGAAATGGAAGAGTTTTTCGGAGCGACATGCTTATTTTCATATAGCGTGTGTTGGGAACCTTGTCTATAGTAAAGAGCTATGAAGAAAAAAAATTCAATTTTTTTTTTTTTTTTATTTATTCTGATACCAATTTTAAAATGCTAGAAAAAGGCATTAGCTTAAAAAAAGTCAAAGGTATGTTCCTTCCACCTGTGGTCGGGTCATACACAATGCATGGTTTTACAAAAATAAAAATACCGTAATTGACACCAGATACATGATTTTATAGACATAGTTTTGAATCTAGTTTATCGCTTCTTAAAATACGGTCAAGTATTAATTTTTCACTAATTTATACCTCAGCACACATATCGACGCACGTGGAACTAATTAATATGTATGTTGTGTGATAACAATAATAACGGACGTATTTCATGTAAAGATCCTTGTAGAAAAGAGGGCATTGACGCCCCTACATCGCTCATCTCGGAGTACCATTGCTCAAAAAGACAAGTAAGTATGTCAAAAGCTCATGATAACTGAACACAAAATTGGGCAACTAGAGTGTTCACAATGTTTTATTATGATTTAACCCGTTTACCTTGTTTTCGACCCCAAGTGACCCAGCTTTTAATCTGACATAGAATAGATGAACAGAAATAATCGGACCAACTTTCATGATGATTGGTTTCAAAATGTGGTTTCTAGAATGTTCACATGTTTGTTTGTATTATATGGCCTGGTGATCTAGTTTTTGATCGAACAGGACCAAACACTTAAACTTGAACTAAAGTTAATTAAAGCAAGCATTCTAATTTCAAGATAATTAGTCACAAAGTGTAGCTTCCAGAGTACTCACAATGTTTTTCTATGATTTGACTTGTTTCCTACCCAACATTACACAATTTCAAACGTGAGTTTGAGCTCTTGATGAAAAACCTTCTGACATGTATTCATGGTAGAACATGTAGCTTCTAGAGCGTCCACAAGGTTTTTCTTTAATTGGTCTAGGTGACCTAGTTTTTAGTCATATATAATGTATGTGAACCAGTTTCGAGCTCGGCCTAGATAGAGACTATTGTTACAAACATTATGATTAATTGTCATAGTGATGAGGGTAAAACATACCACAATGTTTCCACCCTAGGCAGGTATTGTTTTCACCTTCCTTTATTAGGTTATCTGTACTATTTACTACTTGATCTATCGCGCTGGGTACCAGTCTAGACTTACTGTTTATATTTTGAGTAAAGGTCATTTAACAGCTGTTGAACACTGTGATTGGTGGGTTAAACTTATATCAAGCCAATTAAATATTTAAACTGGCAACATTTACTACCGAGGCAGCGAGATCCTGATAGCAAATCTAAATGCCAGTTATATAGAGTGATTTTGAAATTAAAGTGCAGCATGTGAGGAATCACTGAATGTAAACATTCATTGATAGCCAATCTGACCATCCGACACACTAAATACTAGTTTTCTCACATTGATCAGTAGAGTAGGTGTTCAAGCCAGATATTCAAGATATTGTCTTTGAAATCAACTTTAAGAACAGTTTATTTCTTCTTTTCCTTCAGTTATTTGTAGTGTCTGGAAGGTCTTTTTTATAAGGAATTCCTTAAGTTTTGGTCTGTTTACATTTGGTTCAGTTGCTACATGTCGTGAGAACATATCGGCTTCTACGGCCGTGTATTTGTTTTCAAAATACAGAGGATAATTGTTGTTTCCGGTAAAATATCACGTTATAATTTCACCGTGTGGGCACCAAAAGTGATATTACTATTTATGATGTACACGGGTAAAATTTCCGTGATTTTACATCGATACCAACAATTTTTCTGTTTATGTTTTGTTTAATGCTCTGCCTTTGTTGAGTTTGTTGCAATAAACGTCGAAAATCGCGGGAAACGTCATCAGAAAGCTTGTGCACACATAACGTACATTTAACGACGTCATCGATTTTGATACATTTCACTGAATGAACTGTAAGTTTCTTCAATCAGCAGGTTGTTTAGATCGAAATATCCGTCACTGCGGGTATTTTTTTTTTCGCGGGAACGAGGCTCTGCTGAGTTCCCACAATATAGTTACCCGAGATGATGAACCAAATGTCTCAGGAAAGAAACTTTCTTGCATACCGTCTTGCACTTTAGAATATATTTCTAAATACAAGCTAATCAAAATAATGCATTTTGAGATAAAAACGAACGATATCAAGATGCTTTGTTTGGGGGAAGTGACGGCACAATGTTTTATGTAATATTATGGCACAAGTAGTTCACGAGAATCATCTTACGTGAGGGTGAGAAAATGAGATTTTCCAGCACTGGTAAAATCTTCAGATATTCCGATCTGTTATGCAAGAAAGTAAGTTTATCAAGATATAATAATAATAATAATAATAATAATAATAATAATAACAATAATAATAATATTAAAAAAATCTATATTTATAGAAGGTAAACACATTAAGTAAATGTACAAAACATTTGACTTATTTACAACGTGGCCTTCTGAAAAACAATAACATTTATACAATAAACGATTGAATGAGTGAGTGAGTGAGTGAGTTGAGTGAGTGAGTGAGTGAGTGAGAGAACAAATAATGCAGCATGAATGAATGAATGAATGAATGAACATTTTCTAAAACAATATTAACTATAGCAGACGTACCCGACAAACACTCATTGATTGAGATAAAGCAGTTCAGTTGAAACATTTCAAATTGTTTATACATTTTTCACTTCAACATACATGGCCTTATAACTAAATAACCTGAACATTGGTAATTTTTGTAAACTTTAAATAAAATAAAAACATTCATACGAAAATTATATATGACCCATTTACGCAAATTGCATATTAAGTATAAACTTGCGTAAATTATACTTAAAAGAATTTAATGAATTAATCTGTCTAATATTCAAGGGTAGAAGATTCCAAATATAGCTACTTTGATATGTCAATGTATCTTTCATACATTTAGTCTTATGTTTTGGCATTATGAGATAGTTACGTTCTTTAGATCTTAAAGCTGCTCGCTCTCAGTTACCGTTGAATTTTTTTTTAAATTGACATACTTATACAGAAACATAAAACTAAATGCTAGAATCAAAATATAAGCAAACATCTAGGTAGGAATATGAAATGTCTGTTGCACGGCACCGCTACACTATATGTTTATATTGAAATTTAAAAACCGTTTGCAACGCTTTTGAATTTGGTAGCGTATTTTTTGAAATTTAGAGATTTGCGCGACATGATTTTATTCTGAAGCCTTTTTATATGACTATATGTTCTAAAATACGTTATTTACATATAGTTTAAAGTACTTTGTTTTTTTACCAAAATCTGAGAGCGAGCAGTTCTAAGTCATAGTGTTCATTATTTGAGAAAGTTAAAAGATCTGACACGTAACCAGGAAACAATCCATTCTTACATTTAACTACCATTAATGCAGCCTGATATATGGATCTATATTCAAAAGTCATTCATTGCAATGCTTTAAATAACTCTAAAGAGTTCGTTTTAAAGGGGCTTTGTAAAATAATTCGAGCTGCACGCTTCTGCAGTTTTATAATTTTGTTTATATTTTCTTTTGACTGAATACCTTTTCCCCATACAGAACAACAGTAATCGAAACAAGGGACGAAAAAAACATTTTTTTTTCATTTCATCATTTCAAAAGAAGTTTATCCGTTTTAAGAGAACACTTTTTGTATTGATTTATTTACATACAGATGCGATTTGCATATCCCACGATAGAGTATTGTCAATATGTATTCCTAACATTTTTTGCGCTCGAACATTTTCAATGTGTGCACTGTTAAGGAAGATATTTAATTGCTTTGCCTTTTTTATTCTATTCTTTGTCGAAATTAACATACACTTAGATTTCTCTGGATGAAGTGACATATTATTTAGAAAACACCAATTAGCAATATGATTGATATTCTCCTCGATATTTGTTTGAATAATGTTGATATCTTTATTCGACAATTTCAATCGATTTCTGCAAATTCCTACCTAGATTTTTGCTTATATTTTGATTCTAGCCTTTAATTTTATATTTATGTTCAAGTATGTCAATTCTTTAAAAAAAAATTTCAACGGTAACTGAGAGCGAGCAGCTTTAATAATCAAAGACTGGTCTACAATATTACAGATTACAATCAGAGCAAAACGTATTGAAAATATCAAACATATTGTAGTTTAAGTAATCATCTTCAACACATTTCTTACACGTTGGCGAGTGTTTGCCGGAAAGGTCCTAACACTGTTCATATAAACTCGAATGTCTATATTTCAAACCAGTCTCTGTTCCACCGTTATACTTCGATAAACCACTGAAAAAACATAAAATAAACTTCTTGTCATTTCATAATGTAGTAATAATATTATACAAATCATTTATCGTTAAAAGTTTCAAATTTTGATATTCAGTTATTACCATGATTTTTTGTGAATACGGCAATGCTGGCAAACGAAAGGAAGATACAATTGCAGAAGCATTGAATAAAGTATTTAGTGCAATTACCAATTCATTTATTTCATGATGATAATAATAATAATAATATTTTACAATTAGTTACCGTTTAAAGTTTCAAATTATGCTACCATATTTGTAAACATTCCAAGCACCGTTACTGTTACTTTGTCTTGCATGAAGGGATTTTCATATCGTATGGCACAAATGTTTATGACATCAAGACGACGTGTCGCGTGCAAATCCCAAATTCCTACCTCAGCAATCAATGTCACACTTAGAGTTAAAAGGTAACACAATCCTGTATATATGCACACATTCATCTCCAGTCTGTAGCTCTGTCTTGCATTAAAGGATTTTAAAATAATTCTGGCACAAATATTCAAAACATCAAAACGGTGTGTCGCATAAAGACTCATTAGCCTACTTCAATGGTCAAGGTCACACTCAAAATTTAAAGATAATTGAATCCTGAATATATACACAGATTGGTGTCCGGGCTCTGTAACTCTGTCATGCACGTAAAGATTTTAAAATAACTTTTGATAAAAACATCAAGACATTGTGTCGCATACAAGACCCACGACCGTGCTTCAAAGGTCATTGTCACAATGAGAGTTTAAGGGCCATGGAATACTGTATACATGGTGACTCTGTCATTCATAGATAGAAAATTACATAGCACAATTGTTAGCACATGGAGATGACGTATCACGCAAGTCCTGCGTCCTTACCTGGAAGGTCATCGTCACATTTACATGTCAGCGATTTTAGAATCCCGTATAATACATGTGCACATTTTTATGTCCAGATTGTAATTCTGTTTTTGGAAAATTTGGAAAAATGTTCAGCTCATGGAGATTTAAGTGTTATGCGCAAGTGCTGGGTCCACAGTTTTAAGGTATAGGTCACATACTGCGGGATACTTCTTTGGGGGCATTTGTCACTTTTGAGGGACAGCTCATGTTAATTCAGTTTATGTTTAAACCAGTTTTGATATCAGCTTTAAACCTAACTGGTACAAAAGTTTATCAGGTTTTTGAAGTACTGATTACACAACGAAAATACTGTCGTTTCTTTGAAGACATGTCACGTGATTAAACACAGGTTGTACATAAATCAAACACCAATGACATAGAGCTAATCTAGCCATTTGGAATGTCTTATAACAAAGGGAACTAAGTATTTTGACAAAATGTTGTTCCATCTCTATTCGATGTTTTTCACGTTGTTTTTGTATTCGTTATTAACATTTTCCAAAGGTGATATACCGGTTAAGTTTGGAAATACAACAGACATTACGAACTGTACACTTGTACCACGTAATCCTGATATTCCTGACCAAGTAAAGGAACTAATAGATGAGGGAAACAGAAAGATAACATTTCACATTGAAATTTCTGGCCAGCTAGGGCCATTAACTGGACAATATCCCGGAGGACTTTATGACCAGAAAGAGTGGATCTTAGTGACTGAAGAAGCTGGAAAATCATTGCTTTTATTCCCTGAAGATTATATAGCAAAGTCGTTATATTTACTCTCCTTTGATACTAGTTCTGTTAAGTTATCGTTGGAACAACAACCACTAAACTGCTTCGGTGGAAATTATACTCTCGATCAAATTTTGAACACGATTAGATTTTACATTCTTCGAAATTTTACACAAAACGGTGATGACGTATCTGGTAATTTCGAAGTTTGTAATCGTCAAATCGTTATCGAAGATGACAACAAAACAGGAGAGTTGGATTATGCTTGTTGTGATGGTGTGGAAGATACGTGCTACATTTTAAAGCCGGGACTATGGATGGAAACTCTTCAGACATTTTTGGTCATTATAACCTTTGTTCTTCCATTTCTTCTTCCGCTCTTTATCCCAAAACGTATACTGAAAACACTGTCAGTATTTAGATATAGAGCGCAAGAGGATCCACGTATTAAACTTTTGATCGATAAGATTAAAAGTTCAAATCTAAATATTCACGGATATCGGAGAACAAACCTCAGGATGCCAAACTTAGAAACATATATGAAGAACAGTCCGTACGGAAGACATACCCTTGAACTAAAATCGGTTGATCTTGAAGTACAAGAAGACAGGGTTATTGCAGAAGGATCCTACCCGGTGGGAATTTCAATGTTTCTTTTCAAGACGTTCATAAGATGCGAAATTAGAGGAAAAGATGACAAGATAAATAGTTGTTGTATGCAGAATTTATTTAAGCCATTCAGATCGAGTATTTCCTGGTCAAAGTGTCTGAAATGTATGTCATACATGTGTTTGTTTGTATTATTAATTTCACCCTGGTGAGTTACAGTTATATTCTATTACGTGTATGACCATCCATTCCTTAAAGCCGTCGAGTCCGCGAGTGAGTCTCTTGCTATAGAAATTACTAACGTTCCGACCCCGACAGATTTTACATATGATTATTTTATGATAGCTGGCCTACTTTGGTTTTTCTTACTGTACAATGCTACAAGTTATTCGTTTCGTTTTGGCGTAAAAACCATCTTCCTTTGGTGCATCCGTGGAGACAATGATTTGTCTGAATTTGTTTCTGAATTTACGTCTCGGATACTTTGGCCTTTTAAAAAATTTGGAATCTGGGGGTGCGTTCTGTATCCACTGTGGGCGATCGTGGTTCCATTCATTGTTCTGATTTTTCTTGCGCAGGTACTTCCATTGTTAAATGCCGTGAACAATTTCTTTGATTTGATTAGGACATTCAAAGAAAGATTACGTACTACACAGATACCTACTGT
Organism: Saxidomus purpurata; assembly: GCA_022818135.1. Classification (NCBI taxonomy): domain Eukaryota; kingdom Metazoa; phylum Mollusca; class Bivalvia; order Venerida; family Veneridae; genus Saxidomus; species Saxidomus purpurata. The sequence continues at coordinate 33,898,050 of JAFMSR010000017.1, forward strand.
TTGGTTTCTGTGTACGATGCTTCTGTGCCTAAATATTATTTTATCATTTCTATTTTTGATCAACTATTGTGTGGTCTTTTATATTGACTGCTTTGCATCTGTAATGATTGGACTTCTCCTAAACTATGATAAAGCTTTCAAATACGTTTATCTAATTCTGCTTTTCATTTTATATGGATACCATTGTTTTCATAGCGTGAATGAACGCTATTTTCATTTCTTCAAATTACTGACTAGAAACGTCCAAGCAAAAGTTCTAAATCAGGTGGAAAATATACAATGTGAAACTGACAATGAAGCAGAGGTATTAAATGAAGCTTTTTCAATACCTTCTGCCACCAGTCAGCACCAAAATGATATCAGTATTTCCCCTTCATCGGCAAACTCACTTTACTTAAAAGCAAAACGTCTGGTGTTTTTCCTCGATCGGTCGGAAACAACTCTTTCCCCATACATATCTCGACAGTTCTTTCATGATATGAATTCAAAAGAAAATTTAGTATGCCCTGGGCCTGAATATATTCTTTACTTGAAAGCACTCCGAGAGTTTATCGTAGTCGTTGTGTTCCTGCTATTCGTTATCATTGTAGTGTTCGCTTTAGGAAGGGCTCACGACCTTTCATCTGGTGTTCAAACGATAGTTGCACTTGCCGGTGGCTTCTTGCCTTTTGCTTTAGAAAAGTTGTACTTTAAGTCTTATAAGAACAAATTGCCTGAAATTAAAGATAGTCTGTGGGAAAGAATGTTAGAGAACGAGATAGATAAGTTCGAGGAACGATGGGAAATCACGGATATGGAAGTTTCCTCTCCAAGCAGCCTTCTATTAAATGTGCAGGAATCCTCTTCCATTCCTAGCACACCATTAAATCGCCAACCCTGCAATTCAAGGCTTAGAGGTCAGCCTTGTGATGTTCTATTCGTAGATTCTGAAACGGATTGCGATGAAAGTATCATTTTCATTCCAGATGATATAGAGTCTTTGAATGAGGAGGTTGCTGTTAGGGGCAATTATGAATCTTTAGCATAGTTGTGCACATCACTCGGAATTGGAATGTCTATAGTTAGGGCTCTCATGGTACAAAATGTAAGATAGTGTTGTTTTCAATATTTATCTGTTATGACAGTCTGTGAGATGTCACATGAATAAAACAGTATACTTTTTAATGTTTCGTGATGTTTACTTCTTATATTTCGATAAACTTTTTAAAGCTGCACGCCGTCAGAATTTGGTGAAAAAAGCAAGGTTATTTTAACTGTCTGAAATAAACATATGTTAAAACGAACCATCACATAAACGATTCCAGTATAAATTCCTGTAAAGTATTTCTTTATTTTTGATATTGTACATATACGCTGCCAAATGATAAACATATAGTGCAGCGGTGAAGTTCAACCAAGCTTACCAATATAATCAACATATTTTCTAAAATAGCTACCTAGATTGTTTCCTTGTGTTGTTAATTCTAACCAAACTAGATGGGTGTTCAGTAGAACACTTGTGTCGCCCTCTTATGCTTTGTCAGAATAACCAACAATTTTGTGACAAAATCTAAGTGTAAAAAGGGACATAACTCTGTCAAATATGACCTTGACCTACAAACTTTGGCGGCAACATGACCCTTATGTCATAAGCAATACAATTTGAAAGTTTGATGAAGAAATCTTAAGAAATGGCAAAGTTATAGCAAAAATCTAAGTATATACATTGTAAAGGGGCATAACTCTGTCAAATATGACCTTGACCTACAAACTTTGGCTGCATCACGACCCTTATGTCATGAGCAATGCAATTTGAAAGTTTGATGAAATCTTAAGAAATGGCAAAGTTATAGCCAACGTTAAGTTTTCGTGACAAAATCTAAGTACAAAAAGGGGCATAACTCTGTCAAATATGACCTTGACCTACAAAATTTGGCGGCATTACAACCCTTTTGACATAAGCAATACAATTTGAAAGTTTGATAAAGAAATCTTAAGAAATGGCAAAGTTATAGCAAAAATCTAAGTATAAAAAGGGGCATAACTCTGTCAAATATGACCTTGACCTACAAACTTTGGCAGCATCACGACCCTTATGTCATAAGCAATACAATTTGAAAGTTTGATGAAGAAATCTTAAGAAATGGCAAAGTTATAGCCAACGTTAAGTTTGTGTGACGGACGGACCGACGGACGGACAAAGCGATCCCTATGTATCGCCTTTTCTCCGAAAGGGCGACACAAAAATGAGTATTGCTAATGTTATAACTGAAACCTATATTAAATACATTTATGAATGAAAGTTTTAATTTTCTTATTTTTTTTTGTGAAAATCTATTTTGATATATTTTACTCAGTTTGAAAGATATACTCTCTATTATAAGAATAAGTCAGTCTAAGCTTACTTTATGATTATATTTATATTAATATCCTAGAGTTCCTTTAGTTACATAAAACAATATTTTGCTTAGAATAGATGTGGTAACAATATTCTAACGGTAGTGATTTCTTGTGTGACATTAATCTGTTTCGGTTTGTCGTTTGTGTTTACTAAGTATGCGTGTGTTTGTTTGTGTGGTTATTTCGGAGGCGCCAGAAAAAAAAACAGGAAATGACACGTACATGTACTGCTGTAGCACTACGTACTGATAAAAGAATGAGTTGTTTTTTTACTGTCGAATGACAAAGTATGTGCAGCATGATATTATAATTCTTAAACTGGAAGAACTATCTTAGAATGTTGGGCTTAAGTTATTGGTATTTTGTTGTTCTACCTAGGATACGATTGTAGCTTTATTGTATTGTTTACAAGCTCATATTTCATTATCATATTGGGGTCTCACATTTCTTCTTTTTCAAAATTGCGGTTTACAATAAATGTTACTCTGAGAACTAAAGTAGATATACAGTGTACAGTGCTCTATATGTTGTTTTCTTTTTACCTTGGCTGAGTTAGTTATATTGTGATGTTGTTTGCGTTTTTGATAATAAGCATTTAATCAATACTAAACAGTTTGATTTTAATTATAAAAGTAACATTGCATTCCACAAATTAAACAGTAATTTTACCCGCTGGAATCAGAACTTGGCCATGAAGATTAAAAACAAATATGGGATACATAGGACCAATAATTTTCAATGCTACCTAATGATGAAATATGTTAACTTTTAATGTTACCACACATTAAAGTTTTTAATTTGGAGCATGGCGATCAGATGTAGTGATCATTTCGATAGCAAATCAAACAAACTTCTTTCACAATTAGTAGACATGATGTTTTGCCTACAGACATGTATGGTGTGTTCCTTTTGAATGTTGGTTTGTTTTGCTTAATTTTGCTGTGATAGACATCATTTGTTTTCAAAAGTATACGAGTTTACTGTATATAACTTATTACATTGAATTTAATTTGTTCATGTCGGACGCTGAAGCAAAATCCTAGAATTTGTAGATGCTTGTGAGACAGATCACTTGGATGTCCAATCACCAGAATGTCGGGATAATAATAAAATCTTAGCTTGTTTGTGTCACTCTTCATCGTTTTATTCATTTTGCCTATTGTTTGGCTTTCTCTTGCGTTGTTTGATTTATATATGTATTTTATATGTGTAATATCTCTTTCGTTCACCTATATACGGACAATTTTGTAAGCAGGAATAAAAAAAAATGAGCTCTATGCCATTGTTTTTCTTGTCCATGCTTGACTAGATATAAGGAAATACATAAACTAGCTCACGAAATGGATTCCAATACGACGCTGACGATGTACATGTATTTGTGGCAAACAAACACACTCGTATGTCAGAAGTGTTGCTTTTCTATTGAGCTATACTCAAGTTAGAGAAAAGATCTAATTAGTAAGAAGCAGTAACTTTAAAAAGACCTGTTATAATAATCGATTGGGTTGAGCAATTTTAACATGCATGAAATGTTTCATTCCGTATGACGAAATTGTTTATATATTCTTAGACCAAAAAGGAAAAGAAGTGAATACAGCAGTCTCCTCTGCAAGTACATATACTTTGCGTTGTCAAACCCTCTGCATTGCCTCTTCTTGTAAAAGCCTAGGCATTTTGCGACTTCAGGCTGATATAGAAGGGACCTAAAGGAGGTTTACCTTCATACACTGAGTCTAGCATACTGCATACCCTGAGTGTCAATGAGGCAGTCCCAGCTATAGGAAAACAGCAAACGTCTTTATCCCTATTAATCCCCCTCTGTCTTTCCAAGAAAGATAATTGCATCAGAAACTGGCAACCCTGACAAAAACTTAGACTTGTCGAATGTTCCAAAGCATGGTTTGCGTACTTTAACAAACGATTATAAAATGTGTTTACACGAGGTCTAACAATCATCTAGAAAACATCCGGTATGGGCTTAATCTTTGAAATCCGTTAGACAGAAGCAGGGTCGGACTCTGGGCCTCGACAAAGTCCATTTTTGAATACAGCAACACCACAAGAAACCTAGGTGCCAGAGACTACAACAAACAACCACAAATATTTTCAAAGTAATTCAGTAGAATGCAGGTCTCTTCAATACGAGAACCAAGAATGATATCCACTCTGTTGCATGAAAGACTCAGACCAAAGCTAAAACTAAAGCCCGTAAAAGATCTAACGATACTCGTGAGAAATCTAAATAATGCAGACAACTAAATTCCCGAGAACACTTAGGCTCTTCGTTGAATTTGACTCCGCAGCTTGGATGGCAGGCGCAAAAACATATTAGGAAGTGGTAAGTAAGGTCAAGAACCTTACCACTAGGACCTTCACATAATTTGACGCATCAAATATCCAAGCGTTTCTACAAGATTTTAAAAATCCTGCCATTCCTACACCTAGTAAAACAAGATACAGAGGTCCCCTACCGGTTTTGAGCAATCTATAAACAAAGGTGTACACATTTATGGTATGGTAAAGGTAATACAATATTATATGTTATGTTTATGTGTGCATGTGACAAACAAGATACAGCTATATAAACCAAGGTATAAGACCTTTAGTGACATTTGTCTTGGGAATTGGTGGCTGAGTTTTGTTTGCGGCACATCCTTGTACAGAGTGTGACACTTTCTTATGGAACGGGTAAAAATTGTGGGACTACATTTTGGAGTTCCACAGACTATATATATTAATATGTAAAAGGTGGTGTGCCCTTAATGTGACCTTGATCTTGGGAGTAGGTGGCTGGTTGTTGTGCTGTTCCCTTGAACAATCTTTCGCCCCGAGCGGGATTCGAACTTCAAACCTCTAATACGACCCTAAGCGGACACTATATCACTTCATCATAACCCTAGCTGAATGGCAAGAAAGTACAAGTGTACAGTTAGGAGCGTATTGTACCTCTTCTATACACCCCCTTCTTACCAAAATGTTTAGAGTATGGCTGTATGTGGAACATTTTCGGGTTCGTTTGTTATCACCAATACTTTAACACTACAGAATAAAAGATACTGTTTCAATCCATGCATCATTGCGTTTATACAACGTTCTGCACAATCACTGAATCCACTGACTCTGAAATGCATATGAGAACACTAAATACATGCAATTTTTCATATAAAGATTTGTCATACAAAGCCCAGTTTGCAAACATATACTGCACTTTAAATAGGTACTCCGTAACACTAGTCACATAAAATAACTTCAAAAGCATAAATGATAGAATATTTGAAAATATTTTTACTACAGGACTGACAGAACATTGTGATTGAAAGAGATTGATACATGATATCTTTATTTCACTTGTATTTCCTCATAAGGAAAGTAAGACAGTATTACGTGGTAGACAAGCGACTATTTAAGCCACGGGAAATGCGAAAATATATTCGAGGTTCTACGGGCGAACGGTTTTGTCATATTGAATTCCCACGCATTTATTACGACATTTACAATCCAAAAAATCTCTGAATTTTAGCAGAATTTAATTGCCTTAAGACTTAATACACAGATTGGAACGCACGTGTATGACGCGGCAACAAACGTCATCGTCAGACAAAAAATAAACAGAGATACAGATATAAACGGATGTACGAAAATATTTTGCTTAAGTTCCTGATCATTTAGGTTAAATCAAAATTATTGCTCTTTTATGGAGAGCCGACTCAGTCATTTATTACACATATGCGTTTGGTAGTTACCGATGCGTTTGGGTTAATCGTATACATCCGTGGGTGTATCGTAAATTCTCGTTGATATATCGTATATTCTCGTGGGTGTATCATAAATTCTCGTTGGTGTAGGCTATTTTGTAAATGGTGTAGTCGTCAGCATTAGCGATGCATTTGTTATGTCAATATATTTTGTAAATCTTATAATCAATGGCAATTTTAGCCTTTCATATTCTTGACATAAGGTACATCGGCGCTGGTTTATCTAAAAAGCATATTACGTCTTCGTGCAAAAACGTGGTTTTATTCACCCTGAAAACGAAACTTACCGCGTAAAAGGAAAAAAAGAGAGTCAAATTTAGAGACAAATGTAAGTTACCGTTCACTACGGCGGTTAGATTTGAGTCGGAGCTGTCACGGTTCTGGGGGACACTCAGGACACAGTGATGAAGAATTACTTATAGTGCTGCAACATGATGAGCAAATGAGGCCTATTTCTAGAGGTAACCGTGGCACCCAATACCACATTTTGTATTATATATCAAAATGACCGCCATGGTCTGTAGTTTCTGAAACTGCTCGTTGCAGTTGCCAAATCCATGCCGCAACATGAATACCAGGGTGTAATTTACGTTACCCCTAAAATCTTAAAACAAAAGAAAAGAAGTTCACACTGAGTTATTACTCTGGTAACGCATGATATATTAGTAATTACATCATATTTGATAATAACAATTTGTGTACATAAATTATATCCATTAAAATTCTGTGTTTGACCATAGTAAAACATACGAGTGCCATGTACTTTACATGACCTTACGTTACAAAATATTGTAATATAGATTTTATCATTTGTTATGATAAAGTTTGATTATTGGTACAGATCAATCAACTAAGTCACACATTTTCTTTCTAATGAACACAGATTAGAATCCACATAACATGTACTTTACGCTATATCCATGTAATAATACGTTACTTTTGATAACATAATATTAAGAAAAATGACAACATTGACGACAACTGCTTAACTTATAAAATACATTTGATATATGACATTTGCGAAATGATTAACTCTAACACATGTTATGAAGTGAATAAATCTGACATATGGAGCAGTGTACTTTACGTTACTTTACGTTACTTTACGTTACTTTACGTTACTATAAGATAGAAGTGCACTATACAATAGCCTTAACTATTGAGGTGCAAAGTGCATATTTTCTCATTTAAAATGTTTTTTTGTAATCTTTATAGTAGTAAAGATAAGAATTGAAACAAATGTATTTCACATAATCTTTCAGCTCAACATAGATCTAAATTCTAAATACATCTTACATGTACATTTAGTACAGCAGATATATGACGGTTTACTATGTTACCATCACAAATTTTAAGATACAAGTACATTGTATGTAAATTATTCAAACAGGTTCTAAAAAATTAAAGACTCCCACATTTATCACAAAGGTCAATACATGTCATTTCCTATGGTTTGTTACACTGTCTTCATCAGTCAGATCTTGATTTGTAATTTACATGACTCTGCATTACTAACTTAATAGCATAGATAGGTTATACTGTAGATTATTTATTGGTATGTATGTTCATTTAATGACAAATCATAAAATATACACTGAAATTTACATTACTTTACGTTATATAATAAAAAAAATAAAAGGTAAATATTTATGAAATAAATTGTAAGTGTCTGGCAAGAATATGCTAATTTCGAGTTACTGCATAAGAAAGAGTATCGGTTCGAAACTGACGGTTGGATTTTTGCACACTGATTGTAGTTTATACTTTGTTGCTAGCCATATGCAATAATGAAAAACAAGATGATTTTGGTTATAGACGTTTAACCGTCAAATGAATAGAACATATATACAATTGAAAAATAAGCAAATGATCATTTTGTTGATATTTCGTTTTATTCATGATAAATGAGCATTCAGTGGGATATATAAGTTAGAAAATTACTAGTTAAAATATGAATATCTTAATGCCAGCAAATAAAAGAAAATAATGAAAAATCAACACTTATGCACAATCTTTTATTAATATTATCTGAATTTTTTTCTATTTTATTCATCAATTTAGATCGAGTAACGTAAATTACATAACTCTACTGAAGCTTTTTGCAGAACAAAATGCTAACCATTTTGAATATGCAAGGCCATAATGCAAACCTGTGAATAAAGACATATGTGTGGTTAACATGTATCAGTGTGTACCTGTAGCTTCATTTTATCAGTGTTTAAGTGCACTCAAATGAATGGTTCCTTTTCAGTGACTACTTCCTTTGTGTTCTTATTCCACCTAGAAGAAGTACCTTGTTAAGGAGCACATTGATTGGTGAAGAAATTTACTATCCCACAACATTTTATAACACGGATTATATAATATTTAGGTGAATGTATGACATTGTAGCTTTACTACTGCATAAAATTTGAAAGAGTTATGAATCAAAACGTTTATTTAGGTCCGTGATTAAAAGTAGTATTTTGTAGTTTACTTTACACAGAAATGTACGATAAAATATATTAAAGTCTGGATTATCAAATTTATCAATGACTGTATTGTTTACAGATAATGAATTCCAGGAATTTTATTTTTGAATTGAAATTGAAACGAGACATGTCTCTTTAACTTGTGATAAATAGGGAATTTTTATTTAGAAAATCTATTCCAAGATACTATTTACATGAAAATGATAGGTATGTTGAAAATCACGTCTCTGTGTTGTTTACTTGATATATTTTTATATGATTCAAAAATGATATATTAAAAGAAAAAATCCATCACAGTGTATCAGCAAACTTAACAATGCATAAAAGTATCACAACATACATGTACAATGTATAAACGAGCTTACCAAACTTAAAGCAGCATTAACGTATCAAATATAATAAACATATAATATCGTTTACTACACCTCATATATCCAAAGGTTGCACTTCCTATAGAACTATTCACTTCCATCATCTATACTCCCTCTCCTGAACGATTTGTCTCTGTTGAGTTTTTGCAAATGTCGTCAGGAGAAAAAAAGGTTGTAACTCTTTGCCTAAATAAAGTCAGTAAGTTGTCTCCATTGCTATTTTTGCAAATGGCGTCACGAATTCCTAATTTACGATGTGTTTACCTTGATTTGACGTCAGGTTAGAAAAGATAGGAAGCAAGGAGAAAACGGGAAGTAATATTTTTCTTTCCTAATTAAAGTCGGAAAGATATTACTCTCGTATTTTTTTAATGTTTTTCTTTGCTAATGGCGATATTTGAGAAAAGAGTGTTAACTCTTTTTTCCCCTAATTTGATGTAGTTCAATTTCGCTCTCTTGATATTTTTTGCAAATAGCGTCAAGAAGGAATAGGGAGGTAACTCTTTATTTAAAGTCAGTACGATTTGATTCTTTTGGTATTTTTGAAACTCAAGTTAACAATGAAAGCGGAATTAACTATGTTTTACTTATTTATGTCAGAAAGACTTGTCTCCCTTGATCTTTTTGCAAATGGTGTCAGGATGAAAAAGAAGATAACCCTGTTTATAATATATTGAAATCAGTTAGATTTTTCTTACTTGATCTTATGTACAAATGCCGTAAGGAGGAAAACAGTAGGTTACTCGTTTATTTCCTTATTTAAGTCAGTGCGATTTGTCTCCCTTGATATCATTTTGCAAATAACTGTATTTGAGGAAAGGAGTTACCTCTTTTTTTCCTAAAAACAAAAATAATATCAAACAGGGAATGCCACGTACCAAAAACGCAGCCTCCCCAAAACGAACCCCACAGCACCCAGAAGCGCACACCACCAACACACACACCCACGCACACACACACGACACACAACCACGCACACACACACACATACACCACCAACACACACTAGCACACAAAGCAAACACACGAGGACAAAACGAACAATTAAAGGAACACAGTGGGGCACCGCCTTGGAACGGTCAGTGGCAAAAACACCACTGGGGAGCTTAAACCGGTTTATGGTGCGCACCCAACCTCACTCTTACCCCCACCATGTTCCAAAGTCACAGGACAGTGTAAATAAAAGTAATCCCTGCTAGGTGAATCTCTAACACACGCAATGGAAACAAAAGGCATGGTATGTAAAACACAAAAATGCTCGTGTATAAATATATAAAAAGCAAACCTTGAGAACCAAAAAACGTATGTACTCAATGCCTTTGCAGAAGGCAGAGCACCAAGAGAAACACCCTTAAGGGCCCGACGAAACAGGCCAGAGGACAGAAATCAAAACAGTTTCGTCCCAGTGGGATTTAAAAACTGCCCATCACAGAGTCCTCCCCCTCTTCCGTCAGACACAATCAAAGAGGGAAGCATAGCGTCCAACTGTAAACGGGTTGAACACCAAACATGCGGTGTGTCTCAAAACAGTTGGGTCGTAACCTCTTTTAACAAAACGTTTTATAATTTTAGCAAATACAGTTGGAAAATTGCCATGACCCAAAATCTTACGCTCTGGCAAACCGAATTAACTGAGAAATGTATACCCCATAAGATGTAGCATGAGGTACATCCCCATCCAAATGGGGGAAATTTACAATACTAAAATTAAAATCATCCCTCTTGTCATAAATTTTGGTATGTATAATATTGTTATAAATAGAGAGATGTAAATCTAAAAATGAAGCACCAGTATCCAAATTGTTAGTTTTAATTAACTGGAGTTCCCGGGGATAAATAGTGTCCACCAATTGACCAAAAAACGGGTTATCCATATTAAGAATATCATCCAGATAGCGTGATGTATTATTAAAAGCAGTGATAATGTCTGCCTGCGTGTCTGGAGAAAGACTCAACATAAAGTCTCTTTCATAACAATATAAAAACAAATCTGCGACAAGGGGTGCACAATTTGTTCCCATGGGAATACCGATTACTTGTCTGAAAACTGCATTCCCAAACCTTATATAAATGTTGTTCAATAAAAAGGAAAGGGCTTTACAAACTTCGTCACAGGTCCACATAGTATAATGTTTAACAATACAGCTAGTAAAAAAAGCTTTATTGAAATTGCAGGCGAGAAATATAACATTCTCCCTGGCAAAAGTCTTTTGAATTAGGGCAGTTAGCTTGTCATTTATCAAATTATGTGGTAAAGTGGTATACAGTGTAGAAAAATCGTATGTACTGACTGAAGTTACTTTGTAATTATTAACTTTAAACTTATCCAGGATTTCGCCAGAATTTTTGATCGACCAAAATAAATGTTTACCAGAGTTTTCGTATACTTTATCACAATATCTTTTCTAAGATGATACCAGTACGATGTCTCCTTTTTGCAAATGCCGTAAGGAGATGAATAGAAGTTACTTATTTTTCCTTATTCAAGTCTGTTTAATATCTGTCCCTGATTTTTGCAAATGGCGCAATGAGAAAAACAAGAGATAACTCGGTTTTTCCTGATCTGAGTCAGTACGATTTGTCACCCTTGATCATTAAATAGCTTTAACATCTGATCATTTACACTCATTTATATTCACTTAGCGCTTAATTCAAGTGGAGGTATTTTTAAAATTTGATTTCCCTATCCTGGTTGCCCAACCAAGATAGAGTTATTTTATCATAAGTACAAATTTGATACACATACTTTGTCTAAGGAAAGATATAAATATAAGACTTATTGTATTATATTTGTAAAATATTTGTATGAACAATTACATATTTAGAAGAAATGCAAGTTTGAAAAACTATTGTTACCTTTCTTTGCCTATCTTGGTTGCACAACCAAGATAGATTGGAAATAAATGAATTCAGAAGCTACACGTAGTTTTAAAACTTGCCTTTTGGTTCAGAATGTTAAAATATTTGTTTATCTATCGAATGCAAATGTAAAAGTAGAAATTATATTGAAATAAAAAAGAAATACTCAACTTTTTAAATACTTTCATATGAAAGGGGAGTAATAACAAAATTCTATAAAAGTTACTAAAAATGTAAATTTCTGATGTAAACGGTCATTTTGTTCCTTAAATAAATCTCTAACCGAATATACAAAAAGCAAAAATTGTCATTAAATGTTGCTTTAATGTGACTGACCACCTTTAACTTGACCTTTTTGCAAATGCCGTTAGCAAATAATGTAGATAACTCATTGTTTCCTTATTTATGTAAGTACGATTTGTCTCCCTTGATATTTATGCAAATGGCGTAAAGAGATAAAAAAAGTGATTTTTCTCCCTTGATGCTTGGCAAATGTTGTTATTAAAACAAGAGGGCCAAGATGGTCCGATATCGCTCACCTTGGTACAAGTCTACTTGCCTGGTGGAAGATCACTAGACAATGTTATATACCAAATAGGTTTTTCTATATACATCTTTGTAAAACAAATGATACCCCCCGGGAAAAGGCCAATTTTGACCCCAGGGGCATAATTTAAACAAACTTTGAAGAGGTCTACTAGGCAATGCTACATGCCAAATATCTAAAGTCTAGGCCTTGTGGTTTCAGAGTAGAGATTGTGTGTTTCCTATATATGCCTTTGTTAAACTAAGTGATCCCCGGGCAAGGTCAATTTTGATCCCAGGGACATAACTTGAACAATCGTGGTAGAGGTCATCTAGACAATGCTACATGCCAAATATCTAAGCTCTAGGCCTTGTGATTTCAGAAAAGAAGATTTTTAATTTTTTTCCTATTTGTTGCCATAACAACCAGAGTTCTGCATGGAATAGAATTCTTTGAACACTTTTGGTAGAGCTTTATGCAAGGAACATCCCTGCATAGTTTCATCAACATTGGCCTAGTGGTTTCAGAGGAGATGTCATTTGAATCAAAATGTTGACGGACGACGGACAATCATTCATCAGAAATGGCAGATAAGTCTGTTATTCTTAAATATCAGAGGTTCCTCTGCTTTTCCTCAATTTTACTCAGAACTCAGATGTTTTTGCAAATAGCTTTAGGAGATCGAAGGGAAGTAACTCTTTTTTTCAAAATTAAAGTCAGAACGATTTGTTTCCCTTGATGTTATGCAAATAATGTTAGGAATAAAAACGAAGGTAACTCTGCCTTATACAACCTCTTCCTAGATGCTTTTGCAATTTTTCTGAATTTAAAGTCAAAAGGATTTGCCTCCCTTGATCTTTTTGCAAATAAGTACGATTTTACTATTTTTTTTGCAAATGGTGTAAGTCTGTTTTTACTGAATTAAGAGGTAAGAACTGTCGTCCTTAATTCTATCTTAAATGCTGTTGGTTTAAAAAGGAAAGTAACTCCGGTTTTTATGCCCCCGAAGGGTGGCATATTAAAATCGCACCGTCCGTCCGTCTGTCCGTCTGTCTGTGCGTCCCCACTTACAAATTCGTGTCCGGACTGTAACTCTGTCATGCATTGAAGGATTTTAAAATAACTTGGCACACATGTCCAGCACATCAAGACGACGTGTCGCGTGCAAGACCCACATCCCTACCTCAAAGGTGAAGGTCACACTTGGAGTATGAAGGTTATGGAATCCTCTATATATGCACAAATTCGTGTCCGGACTGTAACTTTGTCATGCATTGAAGGATTTTAAAATAACTTGGCACACATGTCTAGCACATCAAGACGACGTGTCGCGTGCAAGACCCACGTCCCTAGCTCAAAGGTCAAGGTCACACTTAGAGTTTGAAGGTAATGGATTCCTCTATATATGCACACATTCGTGTCCGGACTGTAACTTTGTCATGCATTGAAGGATTTTAAAATAACTTGGCACAAATGTCTAGCACATCAAGACGACGTGTCGCGTGCAAGACCCACGTCCCTAGCTCAAAGGTCAAGGTCACACTTAGAGTTTGAAGGTAATGGAATCCTGTATATATGCATATATGCACACATTCGTGTCCGGACTGTAACTTTGTCATGCCTTGAAGGATTTTAAAATAATTTGGCACACATGTCTAGCACATCAAGACAACGTGTCGCGTGCAAGACCCACATCCCTACCACAAAGGTCAAGGTCACACTTAGAGTTTATAGGTAATGGAATCCTGTATATATGCATACATTTGTGTCCGGACTATAACTTTATTATGCTTTGAAGGATTTTAAAATGTCTAGCACATCAAGCGGATGTGTTGCGTGCAAGACCCAAGTCCCTACTTTAAAGGTCAAGGTCACACTTAGTGTTTAAAGTAATGGAATACTGTATGCATGATTACTCTGTCATGCATGGAAGGATTTTAAAATTACATAGCACATTTATTGAGCACATGGAGAGGACACAGACTGTGAGGCACCTCTTTCGGGGGCATTCGTCACTTGTGAGGGACAGCTCTTGTTCCTTATTTAATCCAGTACGATTTGTCAACCTTGATTTCTTTTTAGTTAATTGGGTCACTTAAAATAAGAGGTAACTGATTTCCTACCTTTAGTTCAGCACAATTGATATATGTCTACTTGATACAGTTTGTAAATATCGTTAAAAAAGGTGCGTAACTCCGTTTCCTAATTCAAGTTAGTACGATATGTCTTCCGTTTGCGTGTTTGCAAATTCCGTTGAGAAAATGAGAGGCAACTCTATGTTTTTCCTAAATTTAAGTTTAAAATTGTTGATGAAAGTAACGAAATTCGGAAAGTATCGTTTAGATAACCGCTTTGCAAAAACTCTCAACTCTCCAGACTAGTCTAATTGAACAAACTAGATAAAACTAGTTGTTCACAGCTTGATAAATCCAGCTTTTATTACAATGTCAGCAACTTAATTTGTCATTAATATCAATCTTTTTTACCATGACTCATCCGTATGTAACTCTTCTAGAACATAATCAATCGTATAATGTTTTTGCTATGTAAAAACACTTTCAGAACATTATTAGGATCATTTATTAGAACACTATTAAAGGGACATACCCTATAACTGATGCCAAACTAAATAACTTCTTAAATACAAATACAAATGTAATAGCATCTTGGGAACAGAACAGTTATTATTGATAAATCAGCAGTTCTAAATATACTGCAGTATCGTAAACCATTCAAAAATACATGTAGAGCTGTTGTTGTACAACTAATGGGTGGATGCGATTTATTACAGAAAGCCTCTATATTGATTAATTGTGGTAAAATAAGACATTTTTCGCAATAGGTTCTTCCTTGAAATTGTATTTATTCATCATTTTACGTTCATTGAACACATAATCTATGTTTCGAGAATATGATCTGCTAGATATAGAGAGTGCCCCTTTAAAAATGTATTGGATGCTTGAATAATTGTTGTTAGAAGAGTGAATCTTTTGTTTCGATAATGAGAAAAGATTTTTTCAAAATGATTGCAACTGCAAAAAACTTGTTTACAAATTAAAGCTGTTGTAAACAGTTACCTTTTGTAGAAACAAATATTAAAGTAGTCTACAATGCAACACAACATTAGGGTCCAATGGTTGTTATATGTCTCGTTTCCATCAGTTCTGTTTCATCATATTGTTTCATGTACACTATGTATCTTTAAAATGGCAGATTTTTCTCGATTTTAAGTTTGTACAGCCATCAGCATATAACCAGATTTCTGTAATCTTCACTGTACTTTTTTCAATATGTAAGCATATCAGGTACATACATTGTATTACCTACTGTGTGTATTCAGGAACCTATATAATATATCGAGGATATTTGTTTGTTTGAGTGTAAGATGTAATTTTATTTCATCGAGTGAGCTTCGAAAATAGTAGAGTGACATTACACATGCTCGATCAGGGACGTGCTCGATCACTTGCAATGTTTTATGCATACAATTCCTAAGTAAACAAAAATTGAAACATTTGTGTTCTGTTCTTTATAAGATTGTAGCCAAAAACTGACCAACTGACATACCTCATTGAAAACTGAGTGTAACAAATTCTTTACATCACAACATTATAAAGTTTTGATTTAAAGCTGCTCGCTCTCAGTTACCGTAGAAAATAATTTTTTTTTTAATTACATACTTATTCATAAATATAAAACTAAAGGCTAGAATCGAAATATAAGCAAGAATCTGCAGAATTCGATTGAAAATGTCGGTTACGCAGCAATTTAGAGATATACGCGACAGGAATTTATACTGGAGCCTTTTTATATGACCATATGTTCAGTGACCTCATTTTTGACAGCTTGCAAACAAATATGGCCGAATAGGGATAAGTTACTTTAGATATTTCATGAAACATTTTAGACAGAAATAGAGTAAGAAGTTAATTTTTTTATTGAAAATGCATTCTCAGAATAAAACTATATGCGAAATTGTTACAAAATCGTTGAGGGTAGTTTTAAAATAAACATTAGGTTTAAAGCTGCTCGCGCTCACATTTTGGTAAAAAAAAATAATGTTCTTCAATCTGTTTGTAAATAACGTATTATAGTACATATGGTCATGTAAAAAGGCTCCAGTATAAATTCCTGTCACAACACGCTATTTTTTTTTTTGAGAAAAATCTTGTAATTAAGAAAAATAGACGAAACCCGTGGTTAAAGTTGTTGTTTTGCAGTTTTATGCACCTTATCTTTGGAACAATGTTTAAACAAAGTGAAAGCAGACCTTACATAACTTCCTTTTAAGTAAGATTCAATAGTTGTTGTATGGTGATTGTATTAAGTCAGTATTCATTGACTGCAGGTATGGAAGAGGTGTGCTCTATATTTTTGTTATGCTGCAGCTTGCAACACAAGTGTAAAATGTCTTGTTTTAGTAAACAAGAGCTGCGAATGTCTTCACATTGTCTACCCGTTTAACATGTCAAACAGCTGAACATTTTGATGCAAGATACACAATGATACTGCAGCTGTGTGCACATACTTTGCTGCAGGCATGCAGACTATGCATGGTATAGTCTGCAGCCCTACATACTATGCATGGTATAGTCTGCAGACCTGCAATTACAGAATACCTGTTCTTTATGGTTGTACATATTTTGCTTCAGGCATGCAGAGTATGCATGGTACAAACTGCAGACAGACAATGACTTTAAGAAGTAAATGCAGTTACTTATTTCTTGTGTAAGGGATCTGGTTCATCAACTGCAAAATTGTATACTACATAAAGTAGTTGGGCTATTGATGCAGTGTATTATCTGCTCAATGTGACCAACGGATGTGCTGTTCTAAAATTGTCTGTACACTCCACGTGGTTGTCAATGAATTTGGAAATGCGAGTGTCTGACATAAGACCCACAGCACACCCAAGGCACCGTGTCACAAATATAATGTGACGACAGGCACTAAGGATTGCAGAGCCTTGTCCGCCAACCACTCACATTCTCAAATTGCCATTGCCTGAAAAGACGAGGCTTTTCCCTTTATGCTGTCAATTATGGCACTTCTAACGTATATTGAGAGTTACAGACAGACTAAACCTCTTCATATACCTTGCCCACTAGACACCAGTTGATAATATTAGTTTGAAACATTTAAGTAAAACACACCTAATCAAGCAAACTCAAAATTTAGATACATTCAACAAACAACAATTGCCCAACAAAGCTGTCATTTTTAATGTTTTTTATTCTATACTATAACACACACTACATTTCGTTCACTTACATTTTGCCCTCATGTATAATCCAATCAAATGCTTTACAATTTATAAAAAATTTAATACCACTAATTAGTTAAATTTGTTTTTGTAGGTAGGGCTAGCCTAAAAGGGACAAGCCTAACCCTCTATTTCTTCAATAAAAATACTGGGGTCGGCCGTAGACGCTCTTTCATGTTCGTTTCAACCCAGTTAAGCAAGATATATTATGGTCTGTAGGTGTAGGCTAGATGGATGTTCAGTAGAACACTTGTGTCGCCCTCTTACACGATGTCAGAATAGACAAAATCTAAGTACAAAAAGGGGCATAACTCTGTCAAATATGGCCTTGACCAACAAAATTTTGCGGCATCACAACCCTTTGACATAAGCAATACAATTTGAAAGTTTGATGAAGAAATCTTAAGAAATGGCAAAGTTATAGCCAACATTAAGTTTTTTTGTGACAAAATCTAAGTACTAAAAGGGGCATTACTCTGTTAAATATGACCTTGACCTACAAAATTGGCGGCATCACAACCCTTTTGACATAAGCAATCAATTTTGAAAGTTTGATATTTGGCAAAGTTATAGCAACAAGAGGGCCAAGATGGCCCTATATCGCTCACCTTGGTACAAGTCCACTTGCCTGGTGGAAGATCACTAGATAATGTTATATACCAAGTAAGTTTTCCTATATACGCCTTTGTAAAACAAATGATCCCCCCCCCGGGCAAGGTCAATTTTGACCCCAGGGGCATAATTTGAACAAACTTTGAAGAGGTCTACAAGGCAATGCTACATGCCAAATATCTAAGCTCTAGGCCTTATGGTATCAGAGAAAAAGATTTTTAAAGTTTTCCCTATATAAGCCTATGTAAAACCAAGTGACCCCCGGTGCGGGGTCAATTTTGACCCAGGGGTCATAATTTGAACAATCTTGGTAGAGGTCCACTAGCCACTGCTACATGCCAAATATCTAAGCTCTAGGCCTTGTGGTTGCAAAGAAGAAGATTTTTAAAGTTTTTCCTATATATTCCAATGCAAAACTAAGTGACCCCTGGTGCGGGGTCAATTTTGACCCGGGGGTCATAATTTGAACAATCTTGGTAGAGGTCCACTAGACAATGCTACATGCCAAATATCTTAGCTCTAGGCCTTGTGGTTTCAGAGAAGAAGATTTTTAAAGTTTTTCCTATATATGCCTATGCAAAAACTAAGTGCCCACCCGCGCGGGGTCAATTTTTACCCGGGGGTCATAATTTGAACAATCTTGGTAGAGGTCCACTAGACAATGCTACATGCCAAATATCTAAGCTCTAGGCTTTGTGGTTTCAGAGAAGAAGATTTTTAAAGTTTTTCCTATTTGTTGCCATAGCAACCAGAGTTCTGCATGGAATGGAATTTTTTGAATAACTTTGATAGAGCTTCATGCAAGGAACATCCCTGCAAAGTCTCATCAACATTGGCCCAGTGGTTTCAGAGGAGATGTCGTTTGAAGGAAATGGTGGACAGACCCCGGACGGAAAGCGATCCTAATAGCTCACTCTGGCACTTTGTGCCAGGTGAGCTAAAAATCTAAGTATAAAATATAGGAATAACTGTTTTGTAATTTCGATATTTGCGACTGTATATACGGTTTTTAATGGTCGCAAATATTCCTAAAGACTGTTAGTGAGTTATAGGTTAATATTACAGTAATTAAATTTTGTAAACAGACTTATTGTAGTATTGGCATTTCAAAGATTAAAGTTCATACAAAGCATACCTAACTAGATACTTAATTAAAACATATCATTCTTGCATCTGCCTCTTAATTCTGAAATGTATTTTTTCACACTATTGTTGTACGTTAAATTATTGACAAGCTTAAAGTTTCAGTTCATTTTGCTGCTAACTTCTAAAACACGACTGTCTTTCTAAACAATATTTAGGAACTTTCTTCACTCCCACGATATGACAATGGCTCCTGAAATGAAAAAAAATAATATGTGGTAATAAGAGAATGTATGTAGAAAGAAAGTTGAACAATATATGCTATGATAACATGAGACTCAGTTGGCAATATGTTGCTCATCAGAGCATGCTGTATCTTATTTGGTCAACATTCAATTCTATGAAGTACTGTTTTACTTTAGAACCAGTTACTGTTACTGTTTTGAGAGAAAAATGTTCAACCTATTAATGATTTGACTAAAGAAGCACCAAATCAGATGACAGAAGAAGTGATAATAGCGACCATTATGACCTACATTCAAAATTGGCATTGATATCATGAAGATAATTATTTTTAATTTTTTCCTGATGATTGCTGGTCAAATGTGACCCATGTGCTTATATTATAGTAAGTGAAGTTAGACTCATCTTCTGCAGACACTATATGAGCTATTTCAGTTAGAATAAAAATGGAAGCAAAATCTTTACATGAAATATTTAACGGAAGAGACAAATTTAACTAAGAGAGATAACTAACAAGAGGGCCATGCCAGACAGTGAACGATCCTAATAGCTCACTCTGGAGTTTTGTGCCATGTGAGCTAATAAGTGAAGGAATATGTGTAGTTGTTCAAGGCTGGACTTGTTTCTTTCTTCTTTTCTATTTCTATGAAACAAGGGGGCCTGAAGATGGCTCTTTATCGCTCACGTGGGTCTGCGACTTATGACAATATGTGACCAAACTTCCAACTCTAAACTTTATATCATAAACACAAACATTCTGTTTGACCTTGACAAGGCATAACTTTTGATCGATTTACATGATGATTTGGTTGCAAATGTCACCTGTATGGCATACACAAGGTTTTCAACCAGGTGACCTAGTTATTGAATTCAGAGTACCCATATTCATACTCCACCTACATTTCATCAAGACAATCATACTAACAAAGTTCCATGAAGATACAATGAACAAGAGGGCCATGATGGCCCTTTATCGCTCACCAGAGTACAACTGCTTTTAACAAAGTTGCTAGAAATCATCAAAACAACCTTTCTGACAAATTTCCAGGATATTTGGGCTGAAAATTGTTACCTCTACTGTGTTGACAAGGTTTTTCCACATTTGGGCTGTGCGACCTAGTTTTTGACCCCAGATGACCCATATTCGAAATTGAGCTAGATATCATCTTAACAACCTATCTGACAAATTTCCAGGATATTTGGGCTAAAAATGTTACCTCTAGAATATTAACAAGGCTTTTCCATATTTGAGCTCTGTGACCTAGTTTTTGACCCCAGATGACCCATATTGAAACTTGGGCTAGAAATCATCAAAACAATCTTTCTGACAAATTTCCAGGATATATGGGCTGAAAATGTCACCTCTAGAGTATTAACAAGGTTTTTCCACATTTGGGCTGTGTGACCTAGTTTTTGACCCCAGGTGACCCATATTCGAACTTGAGCTAGAAATCATCTTAACAACCTTTCCAACAAATTTCCAGGATATTTGGGCTGAAAATGTTACCTCTAGAGTGTTAACAAGGTTTTTCCATATTTGGGCTGTGTGACCTAGTTTTTGACCCCAGATGACCCATATTGAAACTTGAGCTAGAAATCATCGAAACCTTTCTGACAAATTTCAAGGATATCTGGGCTGCAAATGTCACATCTAGAGTGTTAACAAGGTTTTTCCATATTCACGCTGTGTGACCTAGTTTTTGACCCCAGATGACCCATATTCGAACTTGAGCTAGAAATCATCGAAACAACCTTTCCGACATATTTCCATATTTGGGCTGAAAATGTTACCTCTAGAGTGTTAACAAGGTTTTTCCATATTTGGGCTGTGTGACCTAGTTTTTGACCCCAGGTGACCCATATTAAAACTTGAGCTAGAAATCAACCGAACAACCTTTTTGACAAATTGCCAGTATATTTGGACTGAAACAGTAGCCTCTAGAGCCTTAACAAGATTTTTCTATTTTTAGGTCATGTGACCCAGTTTTTCATCCGAGATGACCCATATTTGAACTCGTCTGAGCAATTACTGGGACAAACGTCCTGACCAAGTTTCATGACAATTGAGGCAAAAACGTGACCAATAGAGTGTTAACGAACTAAGTGGGGACGTAAAACGGACATTCATCGATCCTAATAGCTCACCCTGAGCCAGCTCAGGTGAGCTAAAGATGCAACCTCTATTGGATACACAAGGTTTTTCTATGATTTGACTGGGTAACCTAGTTTTTCACCCCAGATGACCGATATTTGATCTCGACCTAAATTTCATCAAGGGGATCATACTGACAAAGTTTCATGAAAATCAAATGAAAAATGAAAACTCAAATGCATACACAAGGTTTTTATATGATTTGTCCTTGTGACCTAGTTTCTGACCCAAGATGTCCCACATTCGAACATGGTGTTGTGCATGACACAGGGTATGAGTAGCAATTTTTTCAAGCTTTTTCAAAATATTGACCGTGACCTTGGCCAACTCACCCAAAAAAAGAAAGGGATCATCTACATGTTGCAGGCAATATTCTGAGCAAGTCTGATGAAAGCTGAATGAAAATTGTTACATGCAAAGTGCTATCAAGGAAAAGCTAACAGAGGTCATTGTGACCTTGACTTTTGACCCACTGACCCCCTACATATTGGAGGCAACCTTCTGACAAAGTTTCATGATAGTCAAATTTGAAAATTTTGACCTGTACAGTGTTACAAAGGAAAAGTTTACGAACAGATGTACGGACAAGTCAACAGACAAACCACCATGGCATAAGTTCTGCCAAACGTTACCTCTAAAAATCACTACTTTTATTTGTTGTGAGTAAAATTCTCATGTATAGGTCATAATTTTTTTTTATAAAACAACATGATTAGGTACCTGGAAAGACACACCAATTGTTTTTTTTTTCCTGAAATTAGCTGCAAACAGAATCCCTCCATATCTGCTACATTGTCAAACAATTCACTTGTAATTTACTGAAAAGAAAAAGAAAAAAAATTCAGCATTGCAACTTACACATTATATATATCACTTTCAATGAACTTTCAAGTTTACATCACCTTCACTGGACTTTATGTTTACATAGAAAAAAATTACGTGGACATTCTAGGAAAACAAGATTTTTCTATCAAATAATGTTATAGAAAAGTTCCTCAGAGTATTCATGTTTATAAGCAACACCGTAAGAAAATACTATACAACTTTTAAAATAATAATAGTAAGGAATTTGCTAGCTTACAGATTTAGGAACAAAGAAAGTACTTATGTCTGTATTTGAATTTAAAAGTGGATATTACACTAAAAATAATATTCAACTGACCATCAATTGACCAGTATATACAACAATAGAGAGAACAGACAAAACAGCCAAAATTGACTTACATTTACCTCCAAAGGGTAGATTTAATTGTACATTACCCTTATTTCATCAATTATAAATTTTACCACATTGGAGAAATAAGTCATTTTTTGCATCAAAACATACAAAAAAATATCGCAAAATATTCAATTGACCAGACTGAGTATTGACCACAATGGGAGAAAATTTTCAATTAACCACATAGAGAGTGGCTAGATGAAACAACCAATACTGATGTATATTTATAATATTGACCACTTTGGAGGTATTGACCAGGAGATCTAGCTGAACTTTACTTTTTATTCTTAATGCTATCAATTTGAATTGTTAATTCATTATTCATATTAAGACAACCAAAAGTGATCACAAAATATTCATTTTACCAGCAATCGGCCATATATTGACCACTTTGGGATTATAGACCGGGGTGGCTTTGACCACACTATATTGCAAATAAGACCATGTATATTTATTTTTGTTCTGAAAATCACCATCAAACTTGCTACACATGTAACATAATGCATTACATGTATATAATATCAATTCCGAAATGAAAGAGAAACAAGTCTTCAATTGTTTTTAAGCAAGTTAACTCACATACCAATGTGTTTTCCATGCAGCTGCAGAATATTTGGCTTCAGAGCAGCAGTTGTCAGGCAGAGCAGGATGTGAAAATGGTTGAGATGACACTACAAGATGCATGCTTTCCTGAAAATTTAGTACAAAACTTAAAATAACATAGTTACAGAAACAAGGTCTGAGTATACACAGCAATTTTCTGTTGTTACATATGATATATCTTTCTTATTTACATTTTTCTCCCCTGAAATTGGTACACAACATCTTCTTGGTGGGTCATCTAAGAATATTTCTTTTTCACGTTACAGAGCAGTGTTTAATGTTAGGATGGTCAATCAGAATTCAGGCTTTGAGTATACAAATTTACAGTATAAATGATTGAATGTTAAACTGCCAATTCTAACACAATCTGCATATAGGTGTATAGTGAAAAAAAAGTTTAATCTTTTGTTTCAATATACAAATGTATAAGTATCTATGGGAGCTGCCAGGTCCCTGTGGCTAGCATCAAATGTGACGGCAAATATTTATATAGAAATAATAGAACACCAACAACATAATATAATAAAATATGCAAAATTAATTAGTGAAACAATTTATTAATTACATCTACGGTATATCATAAAATTCTTCAAAACATTCTAAAAAGCTTGAAAATTCGCATCAAAGTCTTTTTAACATTAACTGAATAATTTCTAAACGTTCTGTTTTGAAGTGCATGCAACATGTTCTGTCATCATGGTGACTGGTCATGGAGGTGAAATCATTTACAATTTTGGGAGGTTAAATGACTGGGGTATGCACTGGCAGATACAGAGAAGACATGTCTGGGGGGCTGACTCGGGGTGGGTCAGGGAGGGGTGTTCCCTCCAGACAGGAAAAAAATTGAGCTGTGGCTATGAAATGGTACAATTTCCAGCATCATATTTCACCATCTCTCCAAACTTGCAACTGCAAAGTGTTCAGGTGGCAACAAAAACAATGTCAAATACACAATCTTTAATATAAGACATAGATAGATGTAAATACTAAATGTTCACTTATGTGATAAGAGAATACACTGTCACTGTGTCTATTATTAACAAGGACAAAAGTACCAGCTCGAGCAAAAATGTATCTGCAGACTTGGCTGGGGAGGGGGGTCAACTGCAGCCCTAAAGCCCAGCAGGCACGACACATCCGTCAGTCTTTATTCATTTGGCGTTTCAGTGTGACCCCTTTCACTGATCTGACTGTCACACCTTTGACTTTGTAGACTGTAGCTAGTCTAACTATTTCGACTTTGAAGGCAAACCAAATTTATAGGCTGATATTTTATAGGTGTGACAGTTATAAAATATCAGATCTGTGAAAGGGGTCACACTGAAACGCCAAATTAATTAGGCTAAACTGTAGCACAGATGCAAGACACACCATCTTTTTCTTTGCATATATATTACTCCAAATAATTGTACTCAGCTGGTGAATATCGTTATATTTTATACTAGGCGCTATCCAGATTCCGAGCGAAGGTAACTATAAAATGTCCATATGTAAAATGGGTCTGCGTTTGTAGTCTTATTATTGAGACTAACTACAATGTAGGACTCTAGCCAGTAAAATGTCAACCTGTAAAATCGGTTTACCTTCGAATCAAAGTGTAACTAGTAAGACTAAACTTGCAACTATCATAATCATGATGAAAATCCGAGTTACACACCTATTTGGGTCGTAATAGCATTTATTGTTACCAGCAGGGTCCGTAATATACGGACCCTGTTACCAGGTACGTGAAAACCCTAAATGTTTACAAATGGCGCCAGCAATTCAAAAGGGAGGTAACCACCAGGAGGCAGAATAGTAGATATGCCCTCGTACATAAGACAGTTCGTACTACTCCGTCGTCTTTACAGACATAAAGGGCACAGACACCGTCAGTCATCTTCACAAAAACTATTGAGAATGTAGATCTGGTTCCGACTTCTCAAAAATTAAATGCCGCTAAAGTGATTATCTATTTTTACTTTGATAAGGCGGTCGGAAAATGATGATGGGGCAGTGGCCGACAAGCCTTCTACGGTAATGGGGTGTACTGTACTGTAGCTCTAATTAATGACAATAACGGACACCAAGTTGTAAACGAAAATAGATGTTTTATCTTGTGAATATTTAGCATCGACCGAGAAACGTTGACTCACCTTTATAATTTGTCTTATCCGAAGAAAACAACAATTTACAACCACTTGGAGAATTCTATGCTGATTGTTCTTCTGTTGATCCCCATTGATCCTAGAGGCTATTATTTCTCCCTGCAAACTTGTTTCTCGATGTCATGTCCAACCTCAACAGCGTTTAGAATAAGTGTAGATGACAATGACGTCATAGCGTTTTCGTCATAGGGCTTTGACGTCATAAAATAGAACGTGCTACCTTTCCTATAGCTTTGATGTCACTGATCCAGAGTAAACAAATGTTGAGTGATTTGATATTTTGGCAGTTTCAAAAAATCAGCAGTGAAACTAGATCTCTGGAAATCATAGTTCAGGTAATAATCTAAAGTTTACAATACTTTTGTGTACTTCGCCATACTTGATAAAAACGAAACTGGTAGATCTAAAGAATGCTAAGTTGCTAACCAGCAACAACAGTGTCAATCATCAATGTTGCCATAGCATGATCATGATGATAGATCAACAACTTAACACTGTCTTGGCCAACAATGATTAGCGCAGATTAGTTGGGCTAATGATCTACCTATAGTGAAAAAATGACCAGTCTAAGAAATAGTGACTAACTTTCAGATCTGAAAGGTAGCAAATGTCTTCATATTTTATGAGATTAGATCTATCTCAGATATGGTAAACAGCTTCTTGTTCCATAATACAACTAAATATCATTACGATTTGAAAGTAGATCTAGGGGTCACAGAAATAGGTTCAGCTGAGTATCTGTTACTTTAATTATGCAAAACAGGGGTGCCTGTGATAAACAGAACAATAAAATTTTGTTGGAATAGTTTCCACTTTATTGTACATCACACAAATAGAGGACAGATAAAATAGTTGGCTGCGATAAGGCCAAAAAAAAATATCTGTGTTTCGGGTAACCCGACCCTA
Source organism: Saxidomus purpurata (assembly GCA_022818135.1). Lineage (NCBI taxonomy): Eukaryota > Metazoa > Mollusca > Bivalvia > Venerida > Veneridae > Saxidomus > Saxidomus purpurata. Next base: position 33,924,639 of record JAFMSR010000017.1, read on the forward strand.
CCTGGCGAAACCCCCGACCCTAGAGGGTTTTTTTTCAAAGTAAATAAATGTGAAGTGTCCCTTCCCTATGTTATGCATGTAGACTAACTAGCATTTTTGGACCGTTACCCTAACCACAGATTGTTCTTTTCCAAGTTGGACCAACCTATAGAATTTTTTCACTTTTCACTTTAAAAAAAAGAAGCTTTGTCCCTACCCTATCACATTTTTGGGACTGTTGCCCAAAACACACATTTTTTTTTGCGTTATGAGTTTCTTTTATCAAAGGGGCTATACACATTTGATTTTTTATTTATACATACATTATACTACATTTTTTTTGTATGTTTTAAAAAATTCAAGCATGCCTTGCCCCTTTGTCTTTTGTGGCAGTGACTGCCAGTGAGCATCATATATGTACATTGACATATCTAATTAGTGATTGTATATTTTTCCACAGAATTGGTTGACCATTGATGTCAGAGCTCAGCTGTGAAAGAGGATAGCCAAACAAGGAAACTAAAGGACATTTAGCTGATATTTAGACTGTAGCGGGGTAATAGCAGTTTCGTAAAAAGTAAAGATTACATTCAAATAATTAAAGGTAACTTAGTACTATAATAGTGTTTCTATTCAGAAATCGGGGTTTTAAAAGTTTTTCAAGCAAAGAAGGGTCACTTTAGCTAGTGGTAAGACAGCAGCCGCTGTCATGGTAACATAAGAACTTCATATAATTTTACATCCAGCTTGCTAAGGCGTAAAAAAAACATGTTTGTTTCAGGTTTCCCGACCTACCCTATTTTTTTGCCCCGACCCTAGACTATTTTTTGCGTGTTAATATTTTTTAGCATAAATTCATTAAAATCTATGTTGAATTTGGTTTGTTTGAGAATAAACAAATTCCACCCCCCAAAATCCCTACCTACCAACCCTATTTTTTGGGGGGGGGGGGGGCATGAAACCTAAAACAAACATTTTTTTTCGGCGTAATGGGACTTTAACCAATACTATAATACTTACAAGATAAATTTATTGATTTTGCTATAAAATTTCTGTATTTCAGTGTTGCATCTTTAACAGTTTCTTATGTGGCTTTTTTTATTCATTTCAGGTAAAAACAACAAGACCGTGAATGAAGTGATTTTTGGAGTACTTAAAGGCTTTTTTTTAACTTAAAGCTAAATAACAATGTTTTGTGAAGAATGAACTGGTTTTGAGAAACATCAATGCACAATTGACCAAATATTCTTGTTGAAAAAACTGGTGGATATGTATTTAACAGGCAACAAAAAACTGTTTTGCGCCTTTGTAGATAACAGCAAAGCGACATTGGGCTCAATGAGTTATATTGCCTTATGGCGTAAACTATTAAGTTGTATTTTATCGTTGGTGAATGTTTTTAGCTAACCGTTAAATGTGGTCAATCATATTTAAGCAACATTTGATGACAATTTTTACTTTTTGTATATTCTGTTAGAGATTTATCTAAGGAACAAGAAGACCCATTACAAAGAGTTAGATCCCTATTCGAAATTTACATTTTATTTACTTTTATAAAATTTTGTTATTACTCCACTTTATTAATTTGAAAGTAATTAAAAAGTTGATTATTTCTTTTTTATTTCAATATAATTTCTACTTTTACATTTGCATCGGATAGATATACAAATATTTTAACATTCTGAACCAAAAGGCAAGTTTTAAAACTACGTGTAGCTTCTGAATTAATTTATTTCCAATCTATTTTGGGTGCGCAACCAAGTTAGGTAAAGGGAGGTAATAATATTTTTTCAAACTTGCATTTCTAATGAATTCCATCTAAATAATTATATAATTTTTAATGCAAACATTTTACAACTATAATACAATAGGTTTTATATTTATATATTTCCTTAGGCAAAGTATGTGTATCAAATTTGTACTTATGATAAAATAACTCTTTTTTCTCATTCTAGAGAAAATCAAATTTTAAAAATACCTGCAGTGAAAATCTTACTTAATTTAAGCGCTAAGTGAACATAAATGAGTGTAATTGATCAGTGGCCGAGTGCATTATTAAAAGCGGTCGTAGGCCTACGTCCGGCTTATCTAGAGCGTAGATAACGGTCGCAAAATTTAATCCGAGTGCATAAACGAGACGTAGCGTAAGTCAAGTAGTAAATCTAGCACGAAAGTCACGACTGCTATGGAGTAGGCGTAACTATATAAAGCGTACTTGAATTTTTATATACTTTATCATGTCAAATATCAGTAAAGGCAATATTTTTGGTGTAATAGTCTGTTGGAGACATATGGTTTTGTCTTGGGGTGTCCATCTGTTTGCTCGTCTGTCTGTAATATAGCGTGTCAAGTGATATCTCTTGAACTACTCGGTTTTAGAACAAAATTTTAAGATATCAAGTCGATATACGGAACTCCTGTTTCATCCGGCTCGGTTCGAGGGTAAGGCAACATTCGGCTTTAAATCTGTCTTCTGTCTTCCATGAAAGCCTTAAAGTAATTAAAAAACTTCACCTGATCGAGGCGATGCCAAGACATCTATAGATCAGTTCAGGGTTATGGACACGGTCGCACCGGGTACAACGGTTAAATTCGAGAGACATATAAATCAATCTATGAAAGGAAAGCGTATACTCAGACTTTTAACATTTCGGTATTTAAAAGTAGGTGAAAAGGTTAAAATTTCATACATATATTCTATTTTATAATTTAAGTAACATATCTTTAGGCACACTTTATTCTATCCTTCTATATTCTATTTTGGCAATCAATCAAATTCAATCTTTGGCTAAAACTGACTGGAAATTGCAATCAGGTAAATCTCTCCTCTTTTCGGCTTCAGAATTCTACTTTCTAGGCATGAAGGGAGACACGCAGGGGTCTCATCCAAAACATAAGCTAAAAATTTAGCTTTTGGACAGACCTTGATAAAATCACTTTCAAATCAAATCAAATCAACTCAGACTTTTAACAACTACAGTTTGTACTGATTACATGTATTTACATGTAATTGGTTTGACCTAAAGAAAACGTTTGAAGAAGTTCGAGTCTCAAGTACAGTTTACATAGTTGTGAAACAAACAGACAGACCGACTGCCAAGCCAAACAACTGCCGAAACTGATTTCTAAATACCCTTTCCCATATACCCTCTTAAAATAAAATTACAGCGAAATCCGTATAGGGGCCTTCTTTTGTCATCTTCGCTTATGAAATCCTTGTTAACTAGACGCAATATATGTTATAGTTCAACTATAAAACGTTGTAACATTCAGCATAATCTTTCTTTATACGACTATTAAAATAGATATTTCATTTGAACAGTGAAGAGCTAGATCTAATACTTTTAGTTACATGTTGCAACTATTTCAGAGTTCATATTAAATCTAAGAAATTGTTAAGTACCTAGACCTGTTGATATTCTCGTATTCATACAAAACAGGCAATTTTAAATTTTAGAAAAAAATTTTAGAAAAAAAGTTATATTTCTAGATATGTTCCCATTATTTAAAACAGATTACCTTAACATATGCATATAAAATCTCATGCATTGAAACAAGAAATACAATGATTTTGCACGAGAAATATGTGGTACAATAATTAAGACAGTCGTAACCCGGGCGTATCTACAACGGACGTATGCTCGCTTTATGCACTCGACTTAAAATCCCGTTGTACGACAGGATTAGTTACGCCAGCGCAGACCGTTTACGACAGCGCAATCTACGCCTTCTTTATGCACTCGGCCACAGATGTTTAAGTTTCAAACAAATCTGTAATATGGCCAAAATCTGATTGACCACCTTTAGTTTAATATATATGATCAGGTTTGTCATGTGTTCAAATTGATTGAAAGTGTTTGATTTTTTCTAGTCTAACAGGGTGGAAATCTATCTCCTGTTTTGATTTAATTACTAGCTCACCTGGCACTTTGTGCCAGGTTGAGCTTAACGGATGAATTATTGTCCGTCGTCCGTCGACATCTCCTCTGAATACCAATGTTGCTGAAACTTGGCAGGGATGTTCCTTGCCTGAAGCTCTACCAAAGTTGCTCAAAGAATTCCATTCCATGCAGAACTCTGGTTGCTATGGCAACAATTAATGTTCCTCTATTTAGTTTGTTCAAATCAAGCCCCTTGGATCAAAATTGACCACGCCTGTGTGTGTGAGGGGGTCCCTTTACTTTATATAGAGTTATAGGAAAATCCAAGCTTCCAATGAGTTCCTATAGCAACCACTAACTTCTCAAGCAACCATTGACTCTCTTAGCAGCACGTGCATTAGAACTCAGATGAGCGATAATCGGATATAGTGCCATCATGGCCCTCTTGTTCTTAAATTACCCAAATGAGTTTATTTTACAAGAGCACGATAGTCCATAATTTCTGTCAAAGAAGTTCAATTAAGTATTAAGTGATTATGATGTAGAAGTCTTCTTTAGATAATGATGTTGACATAGTTTTTTCAGCTAAAATGCTCATGGTTTATTGTGATCGCCTGATGTCAGTCTTCTGTCTGTCTGTCTACACTTGACCTTGTGTATGCAATATAATCTGCTTATTTTCATTGGATCTAGGTGAAACTTGGTCAGAATGACAGCCTTGATGAAATTTTTTTTGAGTTCGAATAGGATCATCTGGGGTCAAAAACTGGGTCACGGGGTCAAATCAAAGAAAAACCTTGTCACTCACATGTGTATGCAATAGAGGTTGCATTTATCTTTTTTTCGTTCAAATTTTTGAATTCAAGTATGGATCATTTGGGGTCGAAAACTTTGTCATGGGGTAAAATCATTGAAAAACCTTGTGTATGCAATAGAGATTGCATTTTTAATTGGATCTTCATGAAACTTGGTCAGAATGACTGCCTTAATAACTCAAGGCCACATTGTTATATGGATCATCTGGGCTAAAGAACTAAGTCATGGGGTCAAATCATAGAAACCCCCTTTGAATGCAATATAGGTTGCATATGTCTTTGGATTTTTATGAAACTTGGTCAGAATGGCTATCTTGGTGTATTCTAGATAGAGTTTGCATATTGGTCATCTGGGTTCAAAACTTAGGTCACAGGGTCAAATCATAGCAACCACTTGTGAATACATTGAATCTTCATGAAACTTGGACATAATGGTTATCTTAATACAATCAAGATCAAGGTTGAATGTGGTTCATCTGGGGTCAGAAACTAGGTCACAGATTAAAAACCATGTGTATGCCATACATATGACATTTACAACCCATCCTCATGTAAATTGGTCAGCAGTACGGGTCAAACAGAATGTTTGTGTTAATGATATTTAGTTTAGGGCTGAACTTTAGTCAAATATTGTCATAAGTATGTCCCTGGTGAGCGATTACGGTAGTGGATGTGTAATGAGTACTTCCTGTTTAAGGATCATTTAGAATACTTTGGATGTTATAGCTGTACCTATTTTGTACTGTGGCGCAGTGGTTAGAGCGTCTGCTTTGACATCAAGAGGTCTTGAGTTCAATCCCCGAAGGGGCCAAAACTTTTTTCGTTATTTTTTCTTTTTTAGTTATCAAATTGAATAACATGAAAAATTAAGCCATTTTACAAGATTTGAAAACTGTATCTTAATTTTCCTTGATTTTATCAAGCTGTACAGATACTTGAAAATACAAAAATTGACCGTGCTCATTTTTAAAAGTTGAATATCTCAAAAAGTAGACGGTAAAACATTTTTATTTTTTCTTATATTTCAATTCATATACTACTTATAAAAGTGTTATAATCAATAGTGATGGCCCTACTCCGAATCTTTTGCTACAGTCGTGTATATGTACATGTGTGATATGTCTCATGGCAAAATTAGGCAAATTGTATACCCTAGTTTTTGGCATTATTGCACATGTTTTGTTACAAATGTTAAGCTTGTAGAATTATAATTAATGTTTTGTAATTCTACATTGCTTGCAGTACTTTTTGAACTTGGAATTTTAAAAAAATGTAAATAGATACTTGCAAAAACACCTATTTTAACTTTTATGGTACTTTTTAATATGGTCAGTATTTCTCAAGTGGGGGTAGGGTAGCAAAAAATGGAATTAATTTTTAATTAAACGGTAAAATGTCTTTAAATTTTGCACACTAGTCGGTTAACAGATGTAGATCATATAAATATTAAATTTAATGTGTTTTGGAATAGTGTCCATTAGACCCCCACTACCTTTAAGGGCCATCATGGCCTATGTTTCATAAGATCTTTATGAAACTTGGTCAGAATGACTGTCTTAAAGAAATTTAGGTTGAGTTTGAATATGGGTCATTTTGGGTTTAAATGTCACAAGGTATAATCAAAGAAAAACCATATTTATCATGCAATAGAGGTAGCATTTTTCATTGGATCTTCATAAACTTTGAGTCGGATGTTTTCCTTGATAAAATCATACTGTAGATTCGAACAGAAGATACATGTATAATTGTGTACTTTATTAAATAATTGAACGCACACCAAATACAGGTACACTATCGCCAAATATATGTGTTAGGGTCTGTCGGGGCTTGCAAAAAAATTAAGGTTGGTTTACAGCTTTTTATCTCTTAGATACTTGAAAATTGGTATTTTTGGTCTTATTTTGTTCATACACTAGAAGAAATTATTGAATAAGAGGCCTACGGGGTATTCGTTATTTGCACTATTTGTATAACCTACACTGTTAACTTCTGGAAATAAAGAAATTATTACTGTAACAGCAGTTGTTATTATTATCTCTACAGAAAAAGCAATGTACACTGTAGAAGGAGTAACAACACCTTTGCATTGAATTAACACAGCTGTGCAGACCCTATATACCAAGCATGCAATTAAAGACTGTATACAATTTACACAAACTACAGAACTGTCAAATATACTGCAGAAAATACAATGCATTCTCTGCAGGTCTGCAGACTATACCGTGCATAGTCTGCAGGTCTGCAGACTATACCATGCATAATCTGCATGCCTGCAGACTATACCATGCATACTCTGCAGGTCTGCAGACTATACCATGCATACTCTGCATGTGTGCAGACTATACCATGCATAGTCTGCAGGTCTGCTTGCATCTGCTTTCATCTGTTTCAAGGCAGAGGTGCATTTGTTCATCTTTACCTTGCTTATAATCAGAATGCGTGCAAATCTGTTGAGGTGCTCTTTTAATGGACTGCGTCTTGCCAGACCTTGATTCATTGATTATTTGATATGCAACACTTCAGATTACATACAAACTCAGGGTTGGCGTGAGTTATACAGGCAGAAAGGCTGTCCTACTAATTAATATCCTCATGACCGCTGTCAAACTGCTACTATGCGACTAGTTCAAGCAATCTGGACATTTTTTCTTATTTTCAAGATTTTTCTCGGAAAAAAAAATAGCGTGTTTCACGTATATCTCTAAATTTCAAAAAATACGCAGCCAAATTTAAAAGCGTTGCAAACGCTTTTGAAATTTCAATATAACATATAGTGTAGCGGTGCCGTGTAACCGACATTTTCAATCGATGTCTGCAAATTCATTTAACATTTATCATATAATAAATCAGTTTAAAGGGAAATACCCTATAACTGATGCCAAACTAAATAACCCCCAAAACACAAATAATATAATCTATTTAAAACAAAAATAATATCAAACAGGGAATGCCACATACCAAAAACGCAGCCTCCCCAAAACGAGCCCCATAGCACCCAGAAGTGCACACCACCAACACACACACACACACACACACACACACACTACCAACACACACTAGCATACAAAGCAAACACACGAGGACAAAACGAACAATTAAAGGAAGTATTATAACTTAACCTCAAAGTTTCAGCTATGTGTTCCTAATCATTATCGATAAAATCAGCTCGTTTAAATGTACTGCAGTACCGTAAACCATTCAATAATCTATGTAGAGTTGTTGTTGTACAATAAATGGGTGGATGCGATTTATTACAGAAAGCCTTTATATAGATTAATTGTGGTAAAATGAGGCTTTTTTCGCCATAGGTTTTTCTTTGAAATTGTATTTATTTATCATTTTACATTCATTAAACACATTATTTATGTTTCAATAATATAATTTGTTAGATGTAGGGAGTGCCCCTTTAAAATGACTGAAAGGAACCAACAGATTCACTCACCTGATACCTTTGAAATGGCTAAAAGTCTGATTACAAAAGAGTGAAATCAATAAACATACCCAATGCTTGTAAATATGTTAAACTGTTCAAAAGTCGTTAGCAGTTGACTGTTGTGAATCTATTAAGTCAAATTATAGTTATAACCATTATTTTAGGTTACTATTGCACTTCGTAATAAGAGTCTATGCACCCTATCCAGACACCAAGAAAAATGAAGACGTCACTTGAGGTATGTTATATTATATTAACTAATTCTGCTAAAAAGGGTTGTTTATCTGTAATTTTTTATTTGAGACATAGATAGTATGTAGTATTTCACCTTTCCAAAAATTACCGTAAGACAGTTCAATACTGTCTGTTACTCTGGTCATTTACCTATGTTATAACTTGGCCGAATTAAGTGATTTACACAGCAAAGTTATTTTTACAGGTCGCGGTTAATTGACAGGTGAAGGTCACTTTTCAATATAAATCACGGAAAACATAATATGAAAATAGGCAATACCTATATCGGGCGAAAGCATTACAGGAATTTCATTTTCAGAAATGGTACCACATTATCAAGGGACGCAAAAACGGTTCAGGTTACGAAAATGATTGGTAAGCCTATCGAATATACATAAAGTTATGAACAAAGATGATTGCGAAAAGAAACAGTGCGTTTAATGGTGTCACAAGATAGAGCATCAAACTTTAGGAATGTGTATAAATAGGATCTCATTACATTTCAAAGTAAAAACCTGCATACAACGGAAGAGTGATGCGTTTTCCAAAACAAAAATGGCTTACATTTAATGACGTCACAATTTCTTTTGATAAATGACGTCACTTTGTAAACAAAATTGAAGCGGAAGTTTAAAGACGGTGCAGCGTTATAAGTATGTTATCGTATCGTCTCGGAGTCGACACTTTCTAATCTTGCATGGGTATAAAGTCAAATCACTTAATTTGTTGCTTTCAGAATTCAATGAAATACTCGTACATACGTTTACCAATGGTCGGGATTCGCCCGAAGGACGCTTTGTGCCCTTCAAGCTTTCGCCCGTATTAAAGAATTCAACTTCATAAGATATTTGTAACAACTAAACAATTTTG
>JAFMSR010000017.1:33934350-33983727 GCA_022818135.1 Saxidomus purpurata
TCACACAAGTAAGAAGGAATAAGTGCAAATACAGGATGGGGATGAAAAAATGAAAATCAACTTTTTCTCGAATTTTACTTCAAAACTGCTATAGATGGATAGAAAATGATCTAACTAAGAAAATGAATACCAACAACCCTATGTTTATTTCAAAAATAACAATTTTACAGTCATTTTTCGATTTTTATGTCTGCTTACAATTAACGTAAAAATAGTCCGGCAGCGATGTGAGATAAGCGATGTGAGATAAGTTTATCTCACATGGGTAAATGCGCGGAAATATGTATCTCATAGGTGAGAAAAAAGCTGCTTAATAGCAGCTACCATTTTGATGTTCATTTGGAAAAATCCCTCCAACGGATTTTACCCATCACCGTTACAATTTCCATGCGGGGTTCGGTTCAGAAGTAGAGTGATCGAGTACGTCCAGCGCACAGATGCTTGGGGTGTGGACACGTCACCCAATATAATACTTGCTCCATGTTGTACGGAACATATATAAATACGTATGTTCCGTACAACATGGGACCAGTATTAGATTGGTTGGCGAGTCCATACCCAACGCATCTGTGGTTCAGCGTGCATTCAAATACTTTCAAATCTGTACCGACTTTACTCGCAGTAGTTTTCATCTGGTATGTATTATATTATAGTGAAACCTTGGCTATTAAACTTAGCAGTAGCCCAAAACTTTTTTTAAAATCCGCTAATAGAACATTTTTAATAGTTTCTGTCTTGATCGAAATATCCGTCACCAAGGGTAACCGTTTTGGTGGGAACAAAGCTCTGTCGAGTTCCCGCAAACAGTTGCCCGTGGTGACGGATATTTCTATCTTATTAACAAAGTGTCTCATGATGGAAAGCCGTCTCGCACTTTTTTAATTTAGATTTCTAAAGGCAAACTTACCTAAAAGATGCACATATATACAAAAACACACGTTATTCAGATGTTGTGTTTCGGAAAGTGACGTCAGCATGTTTATAAGTTACAAGTAATTCACGAGAGTCGTCTGGCACAATGGGGGTGCTAAATTAATAGTTTCTGTCATGAGCACGCGATTAAGACAAAAATATCCGTCACCGAGGGCAACTGTTTTCCGAGGCGACGGATATTCCCATCTGAACTAAGTGTCTCGTGATAGAAACTTTCAAGTCAAGACTGTTAATTGGAGGAATCAGATAGCGATGATTCATGACTTTGTGTATAAGGTGACATTTGCAATTTTTATTTTTTCCGAGTACTCGATTACCGTTTTGCTAACAAAGTACTCGGACGTTCGATCGAGAAGGCATAATCGGTTTACCGGGTACTTGTTGCCATCCCTAATAGAAAGTTTTTATTGCATACCGTCTTGCACTTCAACATACATTTCTAAAATCAAAATGATGAATTATCATATAGAGCTCTACAAACACCATATTCAGACGTTGTGTTTGGGAAAGTGACGTCACAATATTAATAACGTTAGTCGTCTGGCATAGGAGGGGTGCTTGACTGAGTTTTCCGCCATGGTTAAATCACCGGAAAATTAATATTGATCTGATATGCTAAAAACTTCTATACTTGCAATTACCTGCAAGTAATATTCTTAAAGCCGAACATGGTGTTTTGTCTACATGTACTTGACCAAATTAAACTCGATATGGCGGAAAGTCTTTCCAAACTCCTCATAGCGATTTGATTGGGTGCACTCCGCTCTCAAAGAACTGTCTTCACAAGATACAACGTGATGATTGATACGTTACAACCCAGACATGGTCTCGTGTGTCCAAGTTTGACCATTAATTAAATCTCAGTCATCTACTCAGTAAGACCAATCATCCTATGACGTTTGAAGACTGCTGGTGATGCAGACCTCAATAATTGATTGGAATTTTTTTTCAAAGTTCGGGTCACTATGACCTTGACCTTTAACAATATGACCCAACATTGTATTAAGCACAACTATGACTTCATACTGATCCGTCCTACCAAGTTTAATAAAACTCCAACCATTGGTTTTGGCTATGAAGAGCAGATCAGATTTTCAAGTTTCAGGCCCCTGTGACTTTGACCTTTAACCACATGACCCCAAATTACAATTTGCACTGTAACTAGACTTCATGCTGACGTTTCCCTCAAAGTTTGATGAAAATCCAACAAGGAATTTTTGCTGCGAAGAGCGGAAAACGACAGACCGCAAAGGGGGCGGGGGGGGGGGATATGTCTCCCCCTTCAGGAGAACCACTCAATATATACTTGGAGTCCAAAGTTTCAAACTCTGTGAGTCAGTGAGTATAAACATTTGAATGATACATTTAATTATCGGGGTAGACCAAAGTTTCTGTTATCAAAATGGTGTTTTACAAATCTCGTCATATAAATTCGCAGACAAAAAAAATATCTAGGAAAATGACAGAGTTAGGTGTCATGAAGTCATGAAAGACAACATTCAACATGCAGATAGATAAATTAAAAATCTGCTCAGTTCTGTCAACAAAACACAGGTTTACCTGAAATTTAATGTTATATATAGTTATGGAAACCACTCAAAACTTATTGAAGACATACATAGGTTGCTCTGGATTTAGGCTTAATATGTAAATGGGCTGTCAAATCCAAAATACTATTTTATTCTTTGCTATATGAGGTGTGATGTGAGAAGAATTTAGGCTAAACAAAAAATGTGTGTTTCCAGTCTGTTTGTCAAAATATGTAAGGTAGGTCGGTGGGCAGATTTTTTTATTAATATTTATATACAGTTTGCCATTTTTGCTCTGAAGCACTTGAACATTCTTTTTGACTATTTCCCTTAAAAAAGTTTGGGGTCAGCAGTAAAAAATAAGGTCGGTCAGGCGACTGAAAAAACACATACTTTTTTGGGTCTTAAGTCTTCTTTCCTGCATGGCAAGAAGTGAAGCAGATGTTTTCTACAGTTTCCTAATTATATAAAGTGGTGTAGAAAGATCATTACATGGTACCCGCAAAATACCTCTACCATCATCATGATTCCAGATCTCTGAGCTAGAAGTATGGGATACGCCCCTGATCCAATGGGTTGCCAAGCAACCATCAGGCCCGCATAAAAATAGAAGTCATTGACAAATATAACACGTTGTAAACAACAAAACAAAATACAAATTCTTGGAATGTGAATATTTTTTTTCTATCGCAGTCTTCAACAATGAACAATAAATATACCAAAGTCTATGTAATATACATAACAGTATCGATATAAAATCTACATTCTGTACACGTGGTATACATCTAATTGTATTAAGTGAAAAACACAATACTTATTACAAAATATAAAATCTGAAAAAATAGCAGACATTTTAAACTAGAATACAGTAAGGTATGCATATAACCCTAAAGTGTACAACCATCGCATGAGGATAATCATTTATGCAAGAACAGTATAAATCTTTACATTATCCAATTAAAGTCAAAGTATTGATCACTTTAAAGTTGCTCGCTCACGGTTGCTCTTGAAAAAAATATAATTTTCAACAACGACATACTTACTATACAAAATGGTAAGAACCAACAATACAAGTAAAATTCTTGGTAGGAGTTTGTATAAATCCATTGAAAATGTTGATGAACTTGGTTTTACGGCACTGCTACACTTTATAATTTTTTTTATATTTATATTGGAATTTCAAAAGCGTTGGTAACACTTGGTGGCATAATATTTTAAATTTACAGATATAATTCACAGGAATTTATACTGGAACCTTTTTATTTGACTATTAGTTCTAAAATATGTTATTTACAAAGAGTTTAATAAACTTCATTATTTTCACAAAAATCTAAGAGGGAGCAGCTTTAAATACTCATACAAATGTAAACAGAATAATAAGTTTTACAGTTACTATCAGATAAAATAAGAATTCTGTTGTATCTATTAACAAAATCTGATACATACTCTTCTTTCACATTTTTGGTTACTTTGTCACTAAAAAAAGAGTTGTCAGAAAGTGTTTCTGATCTTATTCAATATCATTCATTTGAAGCAATAAAGCTATATATGTATGGCATGTATTTTTGATTAAAAAATTAACGTTTGGAATGTTTTTCGTACAAACAAAGGTCAATTTGCTTATAACACATCTTCCTTGGTAATATATGAGCTATAAGTCATTTATCATCCAAAGTGCTCCTGGGACTTTAATTCAAACAATAATTATAATAACAGTATTGAACTCTGTCATATTATCTGTAAATTGTCTCTACAGTGGATATTTTCAAATTTCTAAGTTCAACAAGGGCCATAATTTGTAGTAAATTCAGTTAAGTTTAATCTAACTTCATTGTTAAAGACCCCTGAACATTGTTAAGATGTTTCAAATCAATTTCAGCAATGGTAAATTAGATACATGCCCGATAGTACCTTGCACATAAACTTTAACCAAATTCATCTAGCATGCAAAACTTTAACCAACCTTTCCAAGTACAAGGGCCATAATTTGTTATAAATTCAGTAAGGAGTTACTTAACCCGATTGTTTGATACCTGTGGAGACTACATTTTGTATATTGAAGATTTAAATCAATCCCATGAGTGGTTACTGAGATACGTGCATGATAGGTAATATCATATTTTAATCAAATTTAACAATTTTCTAAGTCAATCAAGGGCCATAATTCGAATTAAATTCATACAGGAGTTATCTAACTTGACTGTGTGACACCCCTGAAGACTTCACTGAAGTTTCAAATCAATCCCATAAAAGATTACCATGATCATAGTACTTTGCATGCAAACTGCAACACTATCATCAATGCAGCTAACAAAAATCAGTTCTTTTTAAACATATCATATGTTAGTAATCAATCATCAAAGTTTAACTGATTGTAAATAATGACTGAATATAAATATAACTGATTATTCAAAGGGTTTGATATTGCAGTCAGCTTTAATTTCAATTTGATATTCGGTGACAATGTACTTTACGTAAATTCGGTTTATCTATTCAATCACACTTTCATAGTTTTAATATCTTACGGATATCTTTAAAGAGTTACTTCCCCTTATAGAGGATTTAAAAGGATGTCTATAAATTTTCAGATTTTTTTTTTATTTAATGATGATTTCACAGGTGCAATATCTTACTGGTATCTTATTAGTTACTTCCCTTTCTACAGAATTCAAATAAATGTTCAGATTTTTTTTCTCTCAATAATTTGAGTTTCAATATCTTACTGATATCTTTATAGTTATTTCCCCTTATAAAATATTTTAAAAGGAAATGTCTATACATTTTTAGATTTGTTTTATTCAATGAAGATTTCACAGATTCAAAATCTTACTGATATAGTTTAAGATTTACTTCCCTTTGTACATAATCTACAAGGAAATGTCTATTATAAATTTTCAGATTTTCACTGTTTTAATATCTTACGGATATTACTTTCTCTTACCGGGGTATTTTTTAAGGATTTTTATAAAATTTTTAATTGTTAATTGTTTTTATTAAATGTGGTAATACCAATTGGTAAACTATGTTAATCTGGTACAACAAACTTAACAGATATTGTCATTTTTATTGTGCATGTGTTACCTCCCTTCACTGCTAAGAGTTACTGCCCTTTAACATACACGTGGCAGAGTAACTGCCCTTTAACATACAAGTGACAGAATTACTGCCCTTTAACATACAAGTGGCAAGCATTGTTGATAAGTGTAGATGCTCATATCTAATTAAATGACTTTGATACAGTTTAATTTTATTAACACATATCACAACACAAAAAAACAACACATTTATTTGAACACATGAGACCGGACTTAGAGAAAATATATACTCAGCTCTGGTTACTGAATGGGACAACAAAAAATGATGTTAATTGTAGTGTTAATTCTTTTCTCACATGAAATCAAAGTGGTATATAGGCTTTGAAAGAACACACAAAACTGATATAATCAAAACATGCAAACATTATGTAGATAAAATATAACATGAACATGTCTCTAATTGTCCCAGTTAACAGGAAGCAAGAGGAAAGTTGACAGCAAATAAACAAAGAGAGAATTCTGAAGATTGGGAAAGCCAGTTTCTGGAGCAGATAAAGTGAGATTTCTGGTGAAATACTAGTAGTGTTTGCTAAATGTTCATTACAACATTTATTCCCAATTGTAACAAATGTCTTTCCAAAATTGTTTTTTTTTTTTTTTTTCAATACTTTCAGATTTGTTCGGTGTCTACGTTACTTTAAAAAACACCATGATGGCTTTGTATTTTTCACCATGGTCAAGAAAGAACATCATCAATTATGAATGATTAGACTTTGGCCTGCTTGATTCGAATAGGAAATACTGATCTACATGAATGCTGAACTTTGATCACCATTCCTAACTAAATAAAGTTTTTACTGTAAGATTGCTGCTCATAAAAGGTCCCAAATTTCTGGACCCGTAACCTACCAGGAGAGTGTGTATTTTCCAATTTGACTCATTTAAGAGAAGAACTCACAGACAGGCAATTTGCCTATCTAATATCTGGCAGTTTATGGAAATTCGTAAGAAAAGTACATGAAGCTATAGGACATATATATAGTTATTGTTTATACTAATTTATTGCAGGTGACATTTAGTAAATCATATTAAGTCACTCTTAAGACAGCTTCCTGGAAAAACCAGTACTGGTGTCATATGAGGTACGGTATTGACCCCAGTGGGGCTCGAACCCACAACCTCCAGGAAGAGCGGCAGACACCTTATCAACATGAGTCTTAACATCAGCTATATTTGCCATTTAACAGCCAAAAAACTGTTACCCTAGGCCTTATATGGCAGGTTCAAGAAAGTAACACAGAAATTATTGTCATTTTCTTTTGGTTTACCACCTGTTGCAATGATATTTCAGTCATTTACAAGTGGGCAGATTATCTTAACATTGTTCCAGGTAAGGACCAGTACTAGACTCCTATCTGTCATAAATGACTACCAACTTTCTTACACAGAGGCACATGGCCTGTATTTGGGGAAATATTCATTTCACAGAATTACTTTATGAGAATTCAATTTTAAATTTGTGAGCAAGTCTGTCTACTTGCTCACAAAACATGCAGTATGTTTCACTTGATTCAAATGAATTTATGACAAGATTTATATAATTATGTGAATATAAAACTGTAAATACATCAACTTTCATTAAGTAAAGAACAATAACTCTGGACACCTGAAAACTTGTTTACAACTCTGTCCAAAACCTTATCAAAAAGCATGCATCTACTAGTCTAAGATGGAATTCCGAAATTTACTGATTGTCAATTAACTTTCTAAATCTTATTAATGTACCTGTTTATCACAAAATTACAGCAAACACTATTAAATGTTATTGCAAACATTTGTATTTCAATGTACAAATGTTTACACCATAAAAGATTCAAGCTACTGAAAATTCAAATAGTAACAACATTTTCAATACAGATTGTAAAATGTAATTTTTTACAACTTTTGGCCATGTGAATGCAACAATTTAATATTGGGCAACTTAGAACTATTAACAAGCACTCTATCAGCTTCCAAAATATATAAAATACCATACAGTTTGCAAGTTTCCTTTCATCTAAATTCCCAGTTTAACTCACTGACTGTAGGATCAAAATGGCCCAATATGTAACTATATGTTATCTACATCACACAGACATACTGGAACCAACTGCTTCACATCTTTCTGATTCATTTATCCTGTACATGAATTGTACTGATCAAAAAGCTCAATTAGAACCTAAAACCTCTTTGAAATGTTTGTCAAATTACAAAATATATCAAGTTCTTAGAACCTGGAAAATACAAAGACCAAGCTATTCACACTTACATTAAACCGTAGACTCTAGAATTCTTTACGCTCCAATGTCTCTATCGTAGTTTAGGGTCCTTGGACTTGACGTATATTCTAGAGAATTTGGGTAAAACTCTTTTTTTTTGGTTAAAGTTATTACAGCATGCAATTCACTGTGAAAAAGTTACTGTGCAATATTAAATCACAGAATGAGTGTAAAAAGCACATTTCTTGTGTCGGAAGTTGAAGCGTCCTGAATATTGTAAAAGTTACATGTCTTTGCGTACCTATTTTCATATTCATAATACTACGCTCCTGATTATCACAGTGTTATGGAAATGATGATAACATTCTGCCGTAAATAGTTAGCAATTTACCTGAACATGCAAAGCATTGGATTGGTTTTTACATTAGTTTACAAAATCTATCCTAAAGCCATTACGTAATTTTTAACCGTTCATGTTGTTTTATAACCCATTCTGCATTCGGGTTTATTTTATATAGAGCAAGCACATTCGTGTTATTTGGCAAACATCTTTCACCTATATTGCCACCAATTTCAAACAAGAAGGTGTCATCTCCCGCAGAATGAAAGTTACTTGGGTCATTATAGATTGCACCATGGTGGGAATTTGTTAGTTCACCGTTTCCGTTTCTGCAAAAGAGAAAATAAGCACTGTTGTTCGAAAGCATCTCTATTGTAACTTCAGATTGGTTACATCATTTAAATTTGCAAGGGTTAAATAACATATATATGGTTTTAAAAAAAATAGATTTTAATTCTCGGACTTTAGCAACATTGTAGGCAAGATATGGTTAACCATTTTAGTTATTTAGACATTTTGTCATATACAATTTCTAAAAATATTTGTGGTCATAACAACCTGAATGTACAGCCACCAATTGAATATTAAAATTACTTAATTTTCTGTTTGTCTGCAACATTATTTGCGACCATTAAAACCTGTATAATACAGCTGCATAATATTAAAATGACAAGTTTCTTGTTTATGGCCCATAGGCATCCACAAAAATTGTGACAAAATGTAGCTAATATTACTTGCACAAGGTTCTGTTGATAATTTTACAATGGACATGCAGTTACTGAATTAGATATTTGGTAAAAAATGATATTAATTACATTAACAGAATGGGCAGGGACAGAAAAGGGTAAGTGAGTAACTCTTAACACTTGTAGATATCTTATATCTTACAGATATTTCTGTAATAATTGTTACAGCGATATTTTCTAGAACTTCTCACCTATCACTGGGTGCCTGTGACCCCTGAATGACCCTAAACTTTGACACAATATCTCCGGCTGTCATATTGGTGTCTAGCTGTATTGCAGTGCTACTTTTGGTTAGATTTGGGGCCTGGATCCTGATCACTCCCTCCTGAAAATCTGCCTGCAGTGTGAATATTACAAAATTAACGTTATTTCAGGTGCAGCAGTATTAAATGTCTTATCATCACTATAAATTATCTCATAATCACTGACAAGAGTAATTCAATTTATTATTTGATTGTAAAAAGGGTTCTATTCCTCTCGTATCAAAGAGACCTCGACAACTCTGGACACCAAGTCCTGTGACTCCCTTAAAAGAATATTAACCAGACATGTTTCGCTAAGAAAATGATTTCAGAAAAGCTTCAATACACAATTCTCCGTTCTTCTACAAGATAAGCTGCATGTAGGCTGTCAAGCATCTTGTTTAAAGAATTTTAGGGATGCTGGATAGCTTCTACATGACTGTAACCAGTGTGTAAGCACACTATTCTAACATGACTCACGATTTTGTCTCTATATACAAATATTAGAAAAGTTATTGTTATATTAAACAATAAACAACGCGAGAAACGATATGCTGTAAACATGACGTCATATTGCCCTGCTTGACGATAAATTCGCGTATAAAATAACGCTTTGCATTTATTCACCTTTTGTAATATCTGGTCATGTAAGAATCGAAATAACATCCTTTTCAGCATTGTTATCCTCTAATAAACAATAATTTGTCATACTGATGCATAGTTATTATCCATTCAGGCCTTCATGGCTAATAACTTCGTATCAGTACTCCAAATCATTGTTTATTAAACGATGAACACCGCTGGAGTAGATGTTATTTCATAAACATACCTCATGTTTTAATGCTGGTTTTCTGTAAACTTCTGACTTATCCTTCTTAGATAACAAACCTTTCATTTTCTGAAATTTATAAGAAATTATATGAAACTGCATAGAAAATTCATACATCAGAGCTAATTATTCAAGTATCATATGAAACTGATGTCCAACTTTTAAACTTAAATTTTACAAACAGTAAGGAAATCATTTATTACTTGTCTGGGAGCCAGGATCCGAACATGTACATGTACAATATGGTGACATTACCTAGCACTGATCTTTTACTTTTTAGACTCAGTTTAGTTCATACTAATTTATTTTAGCTCGATTGTGAAGATAGCTTGTAGCTTATAGAGTCACTCCTGAGTGTGCTTCCTGGAAAAACCAGTACTGGTGTCATATGAGGAAGTACGGTCGTGACCCCAGTGGGGCTCGAACCCGCAACCTCCGGGATGAGCGACCTAGACTTCTTAAGACTTATTTGCAAAATTATGAATAGGATTAGGATAATTCTCTGATAATAAATCTATCTGAAGTGACTGTCCAGGTGCACAATATGCCAGTTGAGTAATGCATATTTCATCATTTAAATTGATATGTATTTACAGTACCATAATATTAGATTTTCTGTGTAACATTACTTACACTTTTATCTTTGTTTTTTCGAAGTTGTTCCAACTCGTACTGTCTTCTCACTAATGACATCAGGTAGGTGGGTACCTGTAACAGAATACAGTTAATGTAGGATATAGTGACAGTGTAAGACAATACAGTTCATCTAAGATAGTGACAGTGACACAGCACAAGGGTCCAGTATTATTGTGTAAATTCATTGGATAATAATTATAAGGATTATATCAATTTTCTTCCAGACCCCTAAATATCCGGTCAATAAAAAAATCTGGTTGTTTTTTTCTCCACCATTTTTTCCTCCATTAACATAATTATACTAGTCCAACTTTTAAAAAAAATGAACCTTATTACTAAACAATGCACTGTACATCAAACCTAATGATCATTTTATTTCATCTCATGATTGTGTAAGAGTTTTAAAATCAGTACCTTAAAGACAGACTGAGTTCACATTCCAATTTTTCATGACTTACAAAATGTAGAAAAATAAAGAGCTGCATTTCACATTTTGTGTCATAGTTGTTCGTAGATATAACAACTCAGCAACCTAATTTTAATGGCAATTTGAATTCACCATCTCCAAATATATCAACGACACAGCATCTCAGTACAGACCTATCGTCTTCGAGTCGTAAGCGTAAACTAATAGATGGAACGCTGATATGAGAGAAGCAGAAATCATTGTAACATACAGACTTTGACGTGCATTTAAATGTTAAATTTGAACAAAGACAATACGGATGTTATAAATGTTTGAACAAAAGCCCTCGTGATTTATATACCGTATGCAGGAACGATCAGAGGTATGAAACAAAATCTCAACCCCAAATATCTGGCCACCTCTGAAATTAGGAGGATTTTTCTCGAGCTGATGGTAAACTGAAATTTTGAGGTTTTCCTGTTTACTGATAATAAAATGAATAATTACCTAGTAAGTTGGCAACAAAAATTGACTTACTGTCCAGAGAATTGTTTTGTAGTGGATCAACATTTTCATAATATTTGAAGTGTTTGCTGCCATTTTGATTTCCAAATCCCATGTTGCCTTGCCCTTGCCAGGATTTGAACCCCTAACTTTAGGGGCCATGAATAAATTAGGGGCCATTATCATGGCTACATTATTCAAGCTCATCTTGTTAATATTACTGTTCTCTATAATCTTCTTAAGGAATTCTAGTAAAACCTGAAAAAGAAGTTTATAATCTTTTCTGTATACATAGAGTAATTTTCGCATGATTTTTTTTTTTCCATTTCTTAGCAGATAGACTTACTAACAAATTTAAAATTCCGTAATTATAGAACATCTGTGTTAATAGAATCTTTTGCAAGGTTTTTAAACAAACAAAGTGGGAAATTCGTGAAAATAGAGAAAATTAAATCAGTGCGAATACAAAATGTATAAACTAATTTACAGTTTAACAAATTCTTCACAGTAAATTTTTCATCAGTATAATGCAGGCAAAATGCTCTATAGTAAAATGTTAACATAGCAAATGTTTATTCTTTTTTTAAAAATACGAAGCATCTCTCTATGTACACTTAGTACTTTTGCTAAGTGGTTCTCTATGCACATTAGGAGATACTTACGCTAAGCATGTCTCTATGTACATTAGGAAGGAGAAGTATTAAGAGATTCAAAGCATGGAGCTGCTGCTTCTTGTCCGGCAAGTCTGAAAAATAAAAATTACACATCTAAACTAATCTCATGCTAAGGGAAGTAACTTCAAGAAAACAACCTCAAATTAGATGCTTTATTTAATATGTTCCTTTAATATAAACTTTATGCAAGTTATGCACCATTCTTGTACTGTCTTGCACATAATTCATCTTGCACATATCAGACAATTTTATGCTTCTACCAAAAAACGCTAGGTCATAATCATGACAGTGTCAAGTACCGAGGGTAAACAAATCTAATCAGTCAGTCAGTCCTCTACCAAACAAACAGTGTACAAATAGCTTTATTTTTCCGTAGATAACAATTTGATATTTTGTTTAGAGCTACAGAAACCATACAAAAGCCAGAATTTCATAAGCTGACCAAAAACTGTAATTTTTCTGAAAACAATGGAATTCCTGATTCCTATGAAAAGTAAGATGGAGCTAATTATGATTACAGACTTACTTTCGACTTGAGCAAATGCCTCAATGTACTCATCAGTGAGAAGAGGTACTGGAAGGTCTCGGAGGAACTGTTTCATTAAAGTGGCCACATCATTAGCTGTCAGATCATCAGCCCAGATAAATGTGCCCTGGTAAAATCGCTCCTCGAACTCTTGTCTTAATTGCTGTAAAAAAAACATGACATTTGTATATAGAATTCTATGTTTGAAGGTTCCACTTCTGACACCACTGAATTTCTTAAAATTGACTCGTCCATCTTTCAATTGAGACAGTACTTTCAGTTGTTCGGGGCAATACTGGCTGATTGCTGTAAATTCAGTATTTTTGGCGTGATGAAACAGACTTATGCACAACTTCAAAATAGGCGGATTCCCTTATAGTAATTCTATGTGAAATTAATCTTTTGCAAGATATTTAAATTAGTGAACTAGGAATTTCATGAAAATAGCGAAAATTTAATCATCACAAATAAAACACAATTTACAGTAGCATACTTTTCAAATCAATGCTTAGACTGCACTGAATATTTGTGTGATCATGATCTACACTGACCACAACAGCAGGATCCCAAGCTGGACACCAACAGGTTACGGGTTAAATGTCTTACCATTCTTTGTATGAAATGCTTTTTAAATCACTGTACATGTTGTAAATTTGCCGTACTATTTTTAATGATATTGCAAAAAATTATAAACCTTTTCTGATAAAGACTAGACAAATTATAATAATATATGTCGAAAGAAATGTAAATCTCACTACAGTTTTATCATCACTCTATCCATAGATTCATTATTCTATATACTGCGGCTATTTAAAGCTACCTGCTCACAGATTGCGGTGAAAATATTAATTTCTCCAAAATGAAATAACTAAAACATAAAAATGTAAAATTAATGGCTAGAATCAGCAACAAACAGTCAAAAATCTAAATGGCAATTTGGAGAAAATCTGTTGAAAATGTTGGTGAGCTTGGTTTGACAGCACTGCTACATTATACATGTATATAATTATGTTTATGTTGGAATTTGGAAAGTGTTTGTAACACTTTATAATTTGGTAACGTATAATTTCTAAACTTCAAAAATTCTTTACAGGAATTCATACTGGAAACTATTATAATATTAAAATTTTGATGATTGGTTCTAAAATATATTAATTTTATATCGTTTGTAGAACCTTGTTTTTCATCAAAATCTGAGAGCAAGTAGCTTTAAAGACGGTATACATTACAGTATCTTTCAAGTACAAGTTACGAGACAATGCCGTACCTTAACACGACTAGTAGATCCTGGCACTCTCAGGATACCCTCTGTATCCAAACAACATTTGACTAAATATGACACTATCTGAAATGCAATGGACGGGGATAATAAATGGGGTTACACTTTTGGGGCCCAGAAAAAAAAGAGAAAAGAAAAGAAAAAGAAATGTAAGTTTGTAATATAATGTGATGTATTATTACAAGACATCTTGCATTGAATACAACATTAATGGTGCTGGAATTAAAATGTTGGTGACGACACTAATATGTAGAAACACGGACAAAGTCCTGTGCAATTCGAAGCATTGTATCAATGAAATATCCGAAACTTGCTCTTTGTGCATGAAATAAAATTCAACATGTAATAAAACATTTATGAACTTTGTATACCTTATAAAGAGTAGTGAAAATTATGTGAAAATATAACAGAAATGACGCCTCAAAATCCGTGCAGGTCTACACATAATTTTCCAGGTCTACACATACCTTTGCAGACCCGGCACGTGAGCGCTATCTGCCAATCAGGATTAAGTATTTATGACAGGTACATGTATACGACATTATGTGATATTTACCAGAATATATCAATATTGAAGCTATCACTGCAGACAATATTATCCTCTTATGGTGAATATCACGATCATCATATTCAATACGCTTATTTCATAATTTTGTAGTCTGTTAAAATTTGATTTAGTTTAAAATTAAGTTATAACTTAAAGCAACTTGAAAACAGTGGCTTGACAAAAACCCAAGCTCATTTAGTATGCAACAGCAGTACTAAAAGATAGGCACTACACAAATTGTATGTACAGGCTAACAAGCAGTCTGTGGTATTCCCAGTCAAACAGGAAAGAACAGCATGAAGGCCTAAATTTTGAAAGTATCATCTCTAGTTCTGCAAAGGTGTTTCTATTTGTGATAATTGAAGGTCTGACCACAGGTTTCAATGAAGAATGTTACATAACTTTCGCGCTGGTTCTTAGGTTTCACTTACTTCCTGCGGCACCAGTGGTGTTCTGGTACAAACTTTACTTAGGTTTTACTAACTTCCTGAGGCAAAAGTGGTGAACTGGTACAAAATGTACTTTTACTAGGTTCTACTTACTTCCTGAAACACAAGTGGTGTTCTCATACTAGGTTTAAGTTTCTGGTCATGCTCCAGCATAGTAACTAGTGGCACACCAAATATCCCATTCTCTGCAATATAAACAACCAGTATGTTATAGTCTAAATCTGGCCCATGTCAGCTATTACATTTATGTTTTTCTCGATTCTTACGACTGTTTTTAAATTACCAAAACTTTAAAGTACATTCTCAGCTCAGTGCTCAAATCGGACTATAACAGACATTTTTAAGTTAAGCTGTCACTAATATGGACACTAACCTTCTCCCCAACACCAGATGATTTGTGACAAAATTTGTCACAAGTTCAAAGACCATAACTTGCCAAATCCTGGATAAAGTTATCAAGAAAGCTATGACATGCACTTGTACAATTAATGATGATCATAGTCGTCCAGTTGCATTACGAAATTCTGTGATGTAAGTTCACAAAACACACATTTGCCTCAGGGTTGAAGAGCACGGGTTCGATCCCTACCATAGCCATGTACAGTAGGAAGTGTCCTTAGGCAAGACACAAATAATTCCGCATTGCCTCTCTCTCTCTTTGTGGTTGATTCAATCTGGAAAGCATCTCGGGAGTGATTAATCTAAGTTGTAAAAACTTGTTTCGCAATCGAGAATAAATAAATTAGTGTACTATACTACTACAATACAAAACACATTTATAATTATAGTATGTTAGAAATATATCAATACTTTACCTTTATGTCTTTTCTTTGTCCGCCTTCGGCTGTAAGTTATATTGTGTGTATCAAACATGGATGTTAATTCGAGAAGAGCTAATTTCTTCACATATGCTATATCAGTCTCGCTGATGTCATCTACACCTGTCAGGCCTAACTTGTCTTGTACCAAGGAAAAATTCTAAAATAGATCAAATAACTTAAGTACTTGTGGTCATTTCAGTGAAAATTAGGGCACAAACAATGTATAACCTTTAAAGAGGCACTCCCTAAAACAGGTATCAAACTATTTATAAATTAGTACTTTACATCAAGCTTAATTAAAAGAATATTTGCAAGTATTCTTACTTAAAGTAAAAGTTAAAGCTATACATTCAAGTCCTTATTAGTAAAATTTAAATATTGTGCAGTACCTTGACACATTCAATAATATGTAAAGTTGTACAATTAACAGGTGGATAGCGATTTAGTATAGACTTTAAGCCTCTATGTTGATTATCTTTGGTAAAATGAGGCATTTTTTGATGTACAATGTATGTTGCTCTTTAAAGTTGTAATTATTTATCATTTTATGTTCATAGAACACACTATTTATGTTTGGAGAATATAATCTGCTAGATGTAGGGAGTGCCCCTTTAATGTTTCTAAAGTAATTCATTGTTTAACCCTTTTCCCGCTTATGTGTCTGTCTTTCAATTCTGACAGTATCATTAACTGCTTCAACATACTATGCAGATCATGATCATAATAGATACTAGTGCTGTTGCTAAACACAAACATAGACTGGTTTTTATACTACTACACAGACTGGTTTTTTGCTCTTACACCTAGAACCACAAAGTTAACTCCATTCTTCTATTTCAAACTATATTATAGTCTCTGGTAACACATATAAAAATCTTCAAATCATTTCATATTCTGACTGACTGAAATCTTGTGGCAAATATGAATACTGAAAACTGGATCATTTTTGCGTGAGGAAAATTTCACGAATTTTAAGCAGATGGACTTACTTGCGAATTTTAAATTCACGAAAGGAGAATTCTTTACAGTACATCTGTGTGAAATGAATTTTTCATGAGATTTTGAAATAAGCGAACTGTAAAATTCACAAAATTTGAAATAGCATGAAAATCACCAATTAACAGTACTCAAACAACTGATAGAGTCTCTTTAAATTAGAGGATTGGTCATGATCTCTGGTGACTTACAGGTAGATCGAAGGAGCTCACTCTGTCCATTACCGTCCTGTCCGTCTGCACACCCGCAGCTTCGCCAGCATTCTCCTCGATACTGAACTCAAACGTAATATCGGTGTCTGATATTGGTGACAACTGACTCCACCTTTTCTGTACTGTACCTTTTTGCTGAACACTTAACATTTCAACACCTGTGTGGAAAAAAACAGCATGAAAACCTGTTAACAAAGTAGCATTTTCAAAGGAGTGTTAAATATAGATCTTCCAATTTTCTAGTTATTCGCAAGTTTTGTAATTTGGAAGTGAGCACTATTGTATTATATAATCATTAATTGTTTGTTTGCTATTTTAGCAAGTTTGATGAATTCGGGAAACGAAGAACTTCGCAAAATTAGTGAAAATAAAAACCTCACAAAAAAACGCCTTTTACAGTACTGTATTCAATGCAGTGATTAAACCCAAAGAAATAATACTGTTTCTACCCACATACCCCTCTATTACAAGGTTAGACTGTGAGTCAGCCTGACAGGGCAGATTGTGCTTTCTCTAAGAGGAACTGGTGGAAGTATATGTAACTGGGGATATATAATTTTAAAATAAGTCAGTTGATTTATTCAATATATAAAGAGTACACTAAATTTTTGTACACTTAATGTATACTCACCTTGCTGCACATTACTCTGAACCTCTTCAGACAGACCAGACATAGAGTAACCTCCCCTGTTTTTCGTAAATGACCCCTTGGAAGCCCGGTTTCTGTTCCACTCTGGATGCACTACCTCATTTCTAGGAGATACAGGACTTTTTGGCAACTAAAAATGCATGAAAATATTTTCAGTTAAGAAACATTTTAGTAACACGTACAATTTACGTGGACTAGATCCTGTTGGTAACCTCACAGTACATGGCTAAACTAGTACTATTTAGTGACTGTATCCATTGTGCATAATATGAAACCAGATGAAAATAATAACGTTTGAATAAGATCACTTTCTTCATATCTAAACACAAACAATCAAATTTTTCACATCACAAAGGGCCTCAGGTTGTTCAAAACTTTAACCAGCTGTTACGCAAATGGTCAATTAACTTTTGATTGAATAAAATAATTCTTGGTGGGCAACACTTGTGGAATATTTTAATATTGCTTTGAAAAGCTTTTACTGTACTCAGTCTGTTGAATTCAACAGTCTGTCTTTCAAACTATAAAAATATAACAATATAAAGTTAATTAACAGACTGTTAGCTTAATCATCAATTAAAGATTAAAACAACTGGGGCTGAAAAAACAAATTTATAGAAGATTTTTAAGCAAAGCAACCTCTATACAACAATTAAAAGCATAGGATTTTAGACACTGGGGATTAATGATTCTAACATTACTAATACATTGTATGGTTATAGATAACAATATAATTCAACCTATTTCTTTTTGTGTTTTCTGGAAATACTCTCTTTTACTATGTATCAGATTATTTTCAGTTAAAATGTAGTGTTTTTTTTGTCAAACTATCAATCCCTGTACAATTTACAGGGACAGAACATTTTTTGCTAACATGGAATGCAAATTTGAAAATATAAAGAGAGATAGGACCCCCAAAAAAGTATTGTGTGTTCTAGTCCCACATTACTGCTGACCTAAAACATTTTTTTAAAGACATTATGATCAAAAGGATCCATTTTCAAGTGTTTTTAGAGCAAAAAAGGCAAAACAAATAAATAAGAAATTCTTGCAAATATTCCTCAGGGAATCGTAGGTATAACTGTTATACAGAAAAACAAATAAATAAGAGCAAAAAAAGTGGTGACCAACTCCCCTTATATTTTTTGGCGAGGAGACCAGAAAAACACAATGTATTTTTTGTTTGGCCTACGATTTTGAGGATAATTGAGTGCACAGAACACAGTTTACAAGTTAAGATATTAACATTTTATATACTCTAGGTAACAAGCATTTTGTTACACAATGCAGTTAAACATTAATCACTATATAAATTACACCGTTAGTACATTTAAAAAAAAGGCTATTAATTTTGAACTGTACTATGTTTACACTAAACTTTGCACAGAAAGTTCAGCCTATGATTTTAAGGGTTTTGTTCATGATAAAAATAGCAAATTTTAAAAATGTCTTCTCATGACTTTTATGCAAATTTTTGTAACTTTTGGAAGTTTCCATGGCATGTTGAATAATCATTGCTCTTGAACACGCATTCCAGATGTCATTACGCTCATGACAGAGTTTCCTGGCTGCTATAATAATAGCCAGTTATAGCTATTATGGACTGAGGCATCAGTGTCTTTGGCTAGGATTCAAAACCAGCACCTTCCATTTCAGAGATAAATGCCCTAACTCGCTGAGCTGCTAATTAAGGTCCGTATCAGAGCACACAATTAGCTATATAAACACTCTAAAGCCTCCAAAATTAATGATACCACATTCCATAATCTAATTTAGAAAAACCTTTAACAGTCTTTCCATAAAATTTTAATAGCAGCTAGCTTGTATATTGTATATCTTTTAAATATAATATATGGCAAATGCTGACAAGCTAGCGCTAAATGTCTTGTTTTAATGAAATATATAGTATGTCATGTACTTTTTAAGCTTTTCACAAGCAGTCCATGTAATTTTGCTATCAATTTACAAATAACGTCAACCCTGTCTTAAGCAAACACACAGCGGAAATTGAAATCATGGTCTCTTAAGACAGGTGGTCTCTTAACTCACTACAGGATAGCTAGCTCTAGACTGTTATGGCTTGAAATCGCACGGGAGGAATTCAAATTGGTCGCATACTGGTCTGGATTTCACTTAACTTAGGTGGTCACATGGGCTGAGGTCCAACTGTAGTACAGACTTATTATGATATAATATTGAATGAACTGGAGAATGTTTTTGTTTAGTGTAAGTGAATAAAGCAGTTAAGATGTAGATTGTAACAAGCTGCTATGAAAGGATAATAAAGTCAAGATTAACACTCACTATACGCCTACATAATTATTAAGACTACGCCCTTAGATTCAGTGGGTGCATTTAATAAAAGTGTAAACAATGTAAAATAAACTTATTATAAACATGATCAATGAAAAGTTTTCACTGGTAACGCAGAAATTAAAGTAAACAAACTTCAGGAAAATTATTTTAAATGCTAACTTTGCCATGATTCATAAATGATGAAACTTAAAAGTAATAATATTATAAATGGGTGCAATACACAAAGTCAGTGTTTTCTGATATTCTTTTTTACACTAATACTAATAAACTCCACTTATAACGAACTCCTCGGGACCTATCAAGTTTGTTCCTTATATCCGGAGTTCCTTATATCCATATATCGAACAAGTTCCTTGTATACGATGTATATATATCGAACTAAAATACATATCGAACTAGTATTTTTAAAGTCAAATGTAATTAAATCCGAACCATCAATTTATAGTTGCTTTTGATGTTCATATCTCCTTTTCAAGAGTTATAACTGTTTATCTATTTTCTAATGTGAGCGTTTTATGTTTATTCTCCATGATACATCTACAAATGTAAATTTTAATGTTTTATGAATGGGCAGAAATTTCAAAACTCCATCTGTATAAACACCAATTTGCTCACTTGCCATAACTTGAAATATTTACCAAGGTACTTTTCCCAATCTGCGATTTCACACCATCTGCATGCTTTTAAAGAAATGCGCACAATTATTTACGCAAAATATTATAACTTGAATATCGCACTTAGCAATTATATTTGTATTCTCATTTAACTAGTTAACTAAAAGGCTACATATGTGTAATGATTTACCTTTAAGTTAATGAATTTTAATCAAGTGCGCTATATGAAAAATACAATGCAGACCGCAAAAGAAAAATGCAAAAATCAACATAATTTTTAAATCTTCGGTACAGTAGTCGGAACGTAACAGTTGTCACACGGAGTGCACGATACACGCACGATGTACGCACGATACACGCACGTAGACGACGTTGCACGTTCGGCTAAATACACGATGAGCGATTCAGAACGATACACGATATACACGGTGTAAAAAGCCCCCCGCTACACGCTACACGATAAACGGATTATACACGTTATACGATCACTTTGAGATTTCACATTTTATCTAGATTTAAACCTTTTAATCAGACTGAAAGAATAAGATCAATTAGAAGTTTCATACCTTAACAATAAAAAATGACATCGATAAGTGTCAAAGATCCACAGTTTTCATATCACAGTATGTGTCAAATTTGAACACCTGTCGGAGTGACTTTGGCAGGAAATTGATCCCGATGTGCGAGAAAATGGGCGTAATTAATGTTAATTGCCATCTACACTTTTCGTTAAATAAATTCTACATTAAAGACACTTTTTAGGACCGTGTTCAAGTATAATAATTTTATACTGGAACCTTGAATTGATATGTTGATGGGTGTCAAGTGGGTGGGGTAAATTGACATTGAAGAAACTGAAAGCTTGAAATGGCGTTTTCGAATAAATCAAGCATTTGGAACGGGGTTTTTAATGTTATTTTGTAGTATTTATAGTTGTGATGATTATACAGCCCCTAATTTTGACCAATGTTTTAATAGAAAAAAGTTTTGAACAATATTTAGGTTTTTTCCGGTAGCCCGAAAGTGAAAAATGTCCCTCTAGAAATCTAAGATTATTCTTATAGGAGAGAAGATAATTAAAGCGCAATGCAGTATTTATGTACTGTGGACTATGGTGATTAATTCTATGTAAAGTTTTATATCATGTTACTTTATATTGTGTTTTAGTGGGCCTATTCTATAGGTGGGGTATATAAAAACACATAGAAAAAATGAACCTCTAGGAAACAGTGATATTTTCTAGAGTGAAGAGTGTTATTATTAAAGTTAATCTTTATTTCAATGTAGTTTAATTCTTGCCACGCAGTTTCAAATACTTTATGTCACTGCTACCATTCTTTTAAATTCAGAACCCCTGTTGAGGTGGTTTGAGTAATACTTTATTGGGGTAGTAATAAATTTAAAGTAAAATTAAACAGACTGTTATGTATTATAAATTTTCTCACCCATTTTGGGATAAAATTTATAAAACTTTCTAGGAAATGAACCAAAAAACAGATTAAAAATCATTTGCAAAATTATTTTGGACCCTCTGTAGAATAATGGAATGGTCCAATTGCATGACACAACTCTGCATCCAGTGGTGGATAGCAGATTCAATTAGAACCCTGGAGAAGACACATCTCACAGCCTAGATTATACAGTCTCAAAATGCCATATATGGTGTTAATTACTGGGCAGAAAAATGATGTACATTCCAATATCTAATTTATCTGATGGCATTTTTACATAAGTAGTTTCATCAGTATAAAGGCTATGAGATAATAGCATTTAGATTTTGTTTGCATATCCTATGTACATAAGTCTGATGATATTATGAGGTGATAACACATGTACATATACCGTCTCCCTTGGTCTAGTGGTTTAGGCATCCGCCTTTGGAGTGGGAGGTCGAAGGTTCGAAGCCCACCAGGGGTCCGTTCTGATATAGCTGGTTGGTGAGCTGCCAGCTAGTTAAATAATGGTTACCGTATGCCTACCTGCCTGATGCCTGGCATTAAATGGTAGGATTCAGGAGGTACATGTGCTCAAAAAGTCTCTCATAAGTCAGAAATGGCTGGCCCTTTAAATAGGGGTGACACTATAATAAAAAAGAACTTTACCTTTTACTTTTATACTATACATGTAGTAGCTCATTTGGAAAAATTGTTCTTGGAATACACATGTAGCATTAGCAAATAATTTGATGGAAGACTGACAACAATATGAAAGAGCTAAGCAACACTCTATATTTATAAAGGGGGGTGTAACCTCACATGTTTCAAAAACCTCAATAACTATGAGACTGCAGAATAGAGCTCAGCAATGATGGTACTCATGTTTTGTTTTAGTTATTTTGGAATTTAGATATGTAGAAAGAACTTAAAAGATCTATATTTGTCCAAACTGATGTAAGCTAGGCATTTTAAGGAAACTATCAGAGATGAGGAACAAATTTAATAAACCGGACAGAGTTCAAGCACCACCTCTGCCACACTTACAGGAAAAAAGGCCCTTTGAAAGATTTCTAAAATGGTTTCAATTTATGAAACTAACCAGAGGAGATCAGTGTCAGACTGATACTGGTACTATATGACTACATAACTATACAACCGGTCTACTGAGACCAGAGTAAATTGTGACTTAGTAATAGATGTGATTTTCATATTATTTTCTTTATTAAGCTATTAAGATTACAAACTACACACAATTAATATAGAGGTGTTCAAAAATAAAACTACAAAAAAATAGGTGTTAGCCGGTATCACTGGCTTTACGGGAAGTCCACACAAGCACAATTTTGCCATCTTAGCCTTAAAAGAAATCTTATTTTTTAAAATGTTTTATTCATTTTATACAACATGATTATGGTACTCTTTTAGTGATATTATACTATTGTATACTTAAATAATGAGCTCTTTGCAGAACTTACTACTTAATTTAATTAGGATCAGTAAAAGAACTACTTGTAATACTAAAATACAATTATTAATCAAGTGTGAGGGTTCTCACAAGACTGATATATATTACAAATCTAATAAAACCTATTTCAAGGTATACAACTTGATTAAAATCAATTTTTTCTATGTGCCTCCTTCTGAAGTAAGAGAGTAAGAGTCTGTTATAGTTAAACTGGTAAGAAAGATGCAGGTGATCAGATGTAGCATCTGTATGGCCAGTGGCCAGTCCAAACCTGCAAGGATCTACTTACTGATCATGATAAAAGGGTTGATGTTTCATTCAATTGGAGGTAGTACAAGTAGGTTTGTAAGTAGAAACCGGCTTACATTTATCCTGAACCCGCCCCCCTACCCCCTCCGTCCCCAACATATTACAGATAATAGCCAGTGAAATTTTGTTTAATTATAATATTATATGGTGCCATACAGACAGTGCAAACTACCATACAGTATTAAATTATATATAAGATATAAATTACAGTTACAGTATTTTATAACTGAAACAGGCATGTAACAGGTACAGTGGTTGGGCAACCCCTACCAACATGTCACCCGTCACACCCTGCTAATTTCTGTTATGTGCAGACTATGATTTGCTAAATAATAACAAGATTGAATTTTTATGTTTTGGGTTGCCAATTTAAATCAACACCCACTAACCAGTGAAACAGCATGTTTACTACTACAATTAAAATACTAAGTACTTACTGAATATAAAAAATGCATTTATACAAAAATTGTTTAGGATTTTGACTAGTGACCTACAGGATGGGGTCTGATAGCAACTGGAGTAAATTAGATAACTAATTTTATCAGTCATTTGACAGTCTACTATGTTATTCTCCAACAACCTTTATACACATTAACTTAGGGCTTTTCTTAGACTGAGAATAATTATTAATAGTGAAACCATGCAAGTCCAAGCTTATCCATTTCTGGCTTGAATTTTAGTCTCTGTGTGGTGAAAGCTATGCAGTCAAATAGCCAGTGAGGGGTGTTACATTTTACAATGCACTAGATGCAAACCTGGTCAACCCAAAGTATGTACCAACCCGAGCTGGTTGGTAGTAAGTTTGCACCCAGCCTAAGACGTGTGATTGATTTGTCCATTTTGTAATTTGTCAAGTATCCCATAGGACGGCCAGGTCGCACTGTTTTGCGGCAAAATGTGTTTGTTTTAAGTTTCAATTCTCTACACCATCCATCCAGGAAAGTGGTTCGAATCCCGGCATATATTTCTGTGGGTGAGTATGGTATGTCCTGGATCATGGCCCCTAAACCAGGCCCCTTTTGTCTGCATCATCTGCTCTCATTACCAGATATTATCATAAACCTACATGAGCTGGGCACTATAACATGGTAACTGGTAAGCCTGTTTTTAGGCATTGATAAAATTTATGAATAATAATAATGTATTCAATAACTCTGGTCTAGAATGACTGTTTTTTTATTTCATTGAGAACAGAGATGATAGTGAATCTGAAAATATATACAATATAGCAAGTTTTTTAGGTTGATGATGTAAAAGACAGCTCAATGCAGTGTCTATTGTTATCATTTCTGGTATAAATGCAGGAACAGGTTATAGAGTATTCCTGATAAATGGAACAATAATTTGTCAATCTTCCTATGATGGCAACATACATGTTTAGATGGATTACAACAGCTGAAGCTAATATACCAGAGCCTGGATTTTTAGACCCATCTGTGTAGATATGTAGATGTCCAGAATAAAAATATCTGATCTATCATTTGAGTTTCTAACTTTGCTTTGAGATGCGGTATGTCAGATTTGATCATTTTGTTTTCTTCGGGCACTTGTAGGAGGATCTTACAAAATAGCCGTGCTTTATGATCTCACTGACCAAAACCTTGACTTTCGCTCAATATTTGAGAATCTATTCCTGGCGCCCCAGTCTAAGGGGCGAACCCCAGCCTCAAGTTCAAACAGGTAGGCAGGAGTAGAGGACAACGCACAAAGGGCCAGCTGGAGGCCTTAATTAATTTTGGACAATATTCAGACCCTGTTTTGAATGGCAATGAGGCATTTGATGAGACTCAAACTAATTATTCAGTCAAAGACAATACCTAATTACCTTTCTCTTTATATCAGCTAACGGATATATTATTCCAATCAGGCAGTATAGGGGACATTTTGGTCATATGGGGGGACGTTTTGGTCTGGGGACGTTTTGTTTTGGGGACGTTTTGGATTGCTTCGGACTTTAAATATTTTCGTAAAAGTGTAGTTGATTCGGCGTATTATTTGCATTTAGCCAATAAAACACTTGTTAACATCATACCCACGATATGTTGCTTCGATACAGGCGTACCTTGTCTGCTGCACTTTAAGGAATGCATTGACAACAGCAGTTTAGATAAAAAAGATGTCCTTTCCGTTGCAAAAATAGACCTAAATTTCGGATATGAGGTGAACATGTCTTCGACCTGTCCCGGAAGTCTTTCTCCCCCCCTAACTACACCAAATAATATAAACTGAAATCAGCACTTTTTGGGGGGAGATGTGCACGCTATGTAGCTAAAACGATTAACTACGAAATACACCATCGAATCCCTATACCGTATGGATTATCGTGCATCGCGAATCGTATATCGTGGTATCGTGTATAGTATATGGGCACGTTGGCACCTGGATGAATGATACGATATGATACACGGTATACGATTGACAAAATACACCGATGAGTGCATGCCACGTTGCACGCACGTTATACGCACGATATACGCAAATTTTGACAACTGTTACGTTCCGACTACTGTACATATTTGCAGTATATACACGATCACTTTACTGTACATTTTTCATTGTTGGGCCAGGAAATATTGTTCCTTATATCCGAAGCTTCCTTATAACCGGAGTACGATATAACTGTATATTTTTACATTAAACAAAGAAGGGAAAAAATCCGGCCAAAAGAAACTGTTCGTTATATCCAAAGTTACGTTATATCCGGAGTCGATATATACGGAGTTTACTGTAGTATTTTGTCTCATGAAAAATATTTTGTAACTACATGACTTCATTTTAGTCCAACCTCCCCAATCTATACCCCCCTACCCTTAAAGATGCTCGCTCTCAATTGCTGTTGAATTTTATTTTTTTTCAAAAATGACATACTAACTATATATACATAATTATAAAACAAAAGGCTAGAATGAACAATAGATGTGAAAATCTAGGTAGGAATTTGCAAAAATCAATTGAAAATGCTGGTTTTATGGCACCGCTACACTATATGTTTATACATGTATTGGAATTTCAAAAGACTTTATTTTTTTACCAAAATCTGAGAGCAAGCAGCTTTAAAAGACACACATTTCTTTCCCACTTTGTCAGTTATATTAAGAATGCACCTCTCCGCAACAAACATATTTCTGTGTTCCCATAGGAGTTCTCTTCTGAGAGGTTGAACCGTATTATTATCACTAATGGACAAAGCTATTTTAAAGACAGAAGTAGAGAAAACAGAGACAGTAGATATCAGAAAAAAGTAGATGAACAATACATGCATGTACAGCAAAAATAAAATCATCGCAAATACTTCCTATTTTAACAGTAATATGTGATAAAAATGAGTTGAGAAACTAATAAATTAAATGCTTTGATAATTTAGTGTTTTGCCTCAATACGATATTATCATTATATAATTTGATTATGAATGGCAAATGACAGGAAACAAACAATATTATTTTCCGCAATGACACAAAATTGAATGTACATTAATTTATTAATGTATTATTATGAAATGTTAAATCAGTGTTATTATACACCATATTAAAAAGTACAATATAATTTCTGAGTGTTAAGTTTCTAGTAGTATACAATTACAATTTCTTTCAAACCTCGATGACAATACTGTTGATATATTTATGTGTCGTAGGATTTCTCGCCGATATCTGAAACAAGATTCATTTATTCTTTACAATAGCAAACAATGTGTAACAATATCTCATGTCCTCCTATTTCAAACAGAAAGCTGTATTTTTAGACAAAAACTTATGTTTCCCCCCAAATCAATGCTGCAGCATGACCTCTACCATTATGACCTTTACTTTAAATACAGTGTGTCAAAGAGATTCACTAGATAGGTGCTAAGTAGAACACTTGAGTCACTCAGTCTTACACTTTGTCAGATTTACCAATAATTTCATGACAAAACCTTAGTACAAAAAGGGGCATAACTCTGTCAAATATGACATCAATGGACAAAATTTGGTGGCATCACCACCCTTTTACCATTAGCAATACATTTTGAAAGCTTGAGTAAGAAATCTTAAGAAATGGCAAAGTTTAATAGCCAACGTTAAGTTTTTTGTGACGGACAGAAGGACCGTCGGACAAAGCAATTCCTATTTATCGCCTTTTCTCTGAAAGGGCAACACAAAAACAGAAACTAAACCCTATATATAAGCACTCTAGAAACTAAACTCTATATATAAGCACTCTATTAAATGTACAAAATTAATATCTTAAACGCTTTAAAAATATTATAATTAACACTATAGTGCACTCTAGAGTATATTTATAACTGTTTTAAAGTAACAACTGTAATATTAGTTTACCGTATACTAATTTATTTTAGCTCGATTGTAAAGAAAGCTTTGAGCTTATCGAGTCACTCTAAAGTCCTCTTCCTGGAAAAACCAGTACTGGTGTCATATGAGGAGGTACAGTAGTGACCTTGGTGGGGCTCGAACCCGCAACCTCCGGGATGAGCAGCAGACACCTAAACCTCTACACTGTAACATTAAAGGTAACTCTGGCCCCATCAGCACTTTGGATGTTTTTAATCACTTGTAACTCTTATAACTGAGGAAGACATTTTACTATCAACTTTTGACCATGATTATTTGTCTGAAAAACATTAGTAACATTCCTCTCATAATCAAAAATACATACTATAAAATATAGCGCATCGTTTTTTTTCAATGATATTGCAAAAAAATAAGAACACTATCTGGCAACGCTTTTGCATCATCAGAAGATTAGTGACAAAAAATATGATAGAGAAATGTGACATTGTATTAGACTCAATAAAACACAATCATATTTATCATTTTTATTATCTATTTATGTATATCGAGAGTGTTACTGGGACTTTAAACTGCAATATGTACATTCTTATACTTCACCAATGCCACACACCTTGATATATATGCTACATTACAAACATAACTTATTATATGTAGGTGGCCCTGTTTCAGTGACGGCCCTTTTTTAGGACCCTTAAAAAAAAAAATAATTTTTTTTTAAAATAATTTTTTTAAATATTTTTTTTTTTGTGTATATAAAAAAAAAAAATTAAAATTTTATAAAAAAAAAAAAAAAAAAAAAAAAAAAAAAAAAAAAAAAAAAATAATAAATATAAAACCCCCCCCCCCCCCCCCCCCCCCCCTCCCCCCCCCCCCCCCCTTAACCAAAAAAAAAAAAAAAAAAAAAAAAAACAAAAACCCCCCAACCCCCCCCACCCCCCCCCCCCCCCCCCCCCCCCCCTCCCCCCCCCCCCCCCTAACAAAAAAAAAAAAAAAAAAAAAAAAAAAAAAAAAAAAAAAAAAAAAAAAAAAAAAAAAAAAAAAAAAAAAAAAAAAAAAAAAAAAAAAAAAAAAAAAAAAAAAAAAAATAAAAAAACTTAAAAATAAAAAAAAAAAAAAAAAAAATAACAAATTATTTTAAAAAAAAAAAAAAAAAAAAAAAAAAAAAAAAAAAAAAAAAAAAAAAAAAAAAACCCAAAAAAAAAAAAAAAAAAAAACCCCCCCCCCCCCCCCCCCCCCCCCCCCCCCCCCCCCCCCAAAAAAAAAAAAAAAAAAAAAAAAAAAAAAAACAAAACAACACCACAAAAAAAAAACACCCCCCCCCAAAAAAAAAAATTTTTATTATAAATTAAAAAAAAAAAAAAAAAAAAAAAAAAAAAAAAAAACAAAAAACAAAAACAAAAAAAAAAAAAAAAAAAAAAAAAAAAAAAAAAAAAAAAAAAAAAAAAAAAAAAAAAAAAAAAAAAAAAAAAAAAAAAAAAAAAAAAAAAATATTTTTTTCTTTACCCCAACCACCAAAAAAAAAAAAAAAAAAAAAAAAAAAAAAAAAAAAAAAAAAAAAAAAAAAAAAAAAAACAAAACCCCCCCCCCCCCCCCAACCACACCCCCCCCCCCCCCCCCCCCCCCCCCCCCCGGCATAAGATCAAAGCTCAAAATTATCTGACCACTGCAGCAGATGTAGAAATGGTACACAGTACCCAGCACCAAGCGCAAGACTTATTATGGTTCACAGTAAAATTGTTTTTACTGTCCGGTACATGGATTTGGTGACTGCCCAAATTACGAAAGGTTTTCTCAGGCTCTGTTGCCACAGTGTTGCCACAATTGCCTTAGACAAAGCTGATACTTGCTCTACTGTATTATATTGTAGATATTATTTCTTAGTCCATTTGGAATTATTTATTGTCCAATCGCAGCACAGTATTAGCTGCACTTTAACTTGGGAAAATCAATCATTATACACTCTATTAATTAAGTCAGTAAATAGGGGAACCAAGCTGAGTTACAAATAATGTACAAAAACTAATTAACTAGGTTCATGTTCATTTTTAATACATTTAATTACTACAATAAATTGGTCCAGTGGCATGCAACGTGCCTGACCAATTTATTTTCATAAATGCAGCAAAATGAACATAACATATACATGAAAATGTGCCAAATAAAATTCTGATTTATCCCCATTTGTTATCAGATTTTATCAGTTAAACAGCCAGATATCTTTCTAAATATATATTTAATCAATTTTTAAGCCTTTGTTAATCACTATTTAGAAATGTGTGAGCTCACTACCGGGTAAGCAGGTACATATTAAATAAACACATCTGTTCACAAGTTTTTCAAACACATCCCATCATTTGAACAATGTAGGTTTTACAATTATCTATCATTGTAATTATGTTTGGTTACTTATTCTTGTAAATTAGTGGAGAACTATAATGTCAGTGTGTTGGCTTGTTTTAAAATAATTAAACTTTAATAGAATAAAAAAGGAAAAATGTATTAACAGAAATAAATAACTTCACTGTGATAATATCCATAGTACAGATCATTTAGGACAATGTGATAGTCATGTAACAAAAATACCTATACTTAAAAGTAAATGAACATTTCACTAAAAGGAAGATTATGACTATTTTTTGTGTGCAAGTGAAAATTTAATTTTTACAGTTATAGCCAATGAATTTACAGAATAACATTGTACTCGTCTGCTATGTCACTGTCACATTATCCTATGTGAACTGTATTTAAGTGCTCAGACTACAAACTGAACAAGAGTACCCCCTGCGGGTGCTGGACGCTCACCTGATTTCATCCTTTTACGGTTAGTTTATTACAATTTCTTCAGTAACAGTGTCCTTGACCCTGAACACAATCCCCATAAAAAGTATTCGTAATTAATTACTAAAGTGACACTTAGTTTTGTCACAATAATTCAATTTGCAACTAAAGATATTGTAATTTCCCCATTTTTCTATTTTAGAAAAAAGTCCATGACCTTGACCCCCATGAGCCCCAAAAACAATCCAAATAAAAGTCTTTATTTATATGTATTATATATACACAGTTAATAATTTAGTTACAGTATGACAGTTGTACCTAAGATATCGAATATATTACCGTTTTTCTATTATTACAGTGACCTTGACCCCAGGAGCCCCAAAACACAACCCCATTAAAGATCTTATTTAATACTTACTACAAACAAAAGTTGGTTACATGTCAACTGCATCTAAAGATATTGAAGTCCAAAAATACTAAAATAATACCCCGCCACACACCCCCAACCGACCCACGAATGTATGACTCAAAAATCCATTGGATATGTTAACAACAACGATGCAGACATTTAAGTGACGACAATTATATGAGCTTGTCATTTTTTAAAAATCAGATGAGCTAATAAAATGACTATTCTATAATCACCATAGTCATAGTTGCCATAATATGATCAATGATACATATAGAACTAAATGAACAAGCAAAATGACTAGATCTCAAAATAAATTATTCATGTTCAATCAAGGGCATTCACTCTATCAAAATCAAGGGCAATCTATCAAAACTAGGAGTAACCACCCTTATCAAAATCAAGGGCAACCACTCTATCAAATTTAAGGTCAATTTTTATCAAAATCAAGGGCAACCACTCTATTAAAACAAAGGATAACTTTTCTGCAAAACTCAACAAAAAGAACACATAATAATATGCCTTACTAAGCTACATTTAAAATTTTCATTAGTTCTACAATGCCTGCTCAAAATCTCAAGTTTCTATAAAGCAATGACATAGTCTTCAAGATATATAGAAGGGATCTTCCAAGGGTCCTTGCTTCTTAAAAAGACAAATTTGCCTTGGACATGCAATTCTCTACTCAATACAAAACGACTGGCATAATCATTATGCATGTAGTTACCACAAGGACATTATTTAAATTGTGGTCTCCCACAAAAATTCCTTGAATTTAAATTGAAGTAATGTTCAACTGATAGTTCAGAAAGAATTTTAATGACCTCACACATCCATTAAGAAGTACATTAAAGTACACTGGACTAACTCTTCCAAAGCACCTTGTTGGAAAAAAACATAAAGTAATATTAAGTTATTATGCTAAAAAGGAAAAGATTGTGATACTACATTGTTCTCACACTGCAAAAACACAGTGAGATGGAGCTTGGTGCATTTCTGTTTTCATGCACTCAATAAAACTGTGCAAAAGGCCTGCCAGATAGAAGGTGGAGATGTGATACTTCAGTGAATACAACACTTAGTGCATAACTGACCTCTGTCACAGAGCTCTTCCTTTTTCTAAATGCTAGCAAGGTTGGTGACTCTTCTTCAGTTAGATAGGGGCTATCTAAGGGGTTAGCCGTCTCTGCCATTGGTGAATAAGAACTTCCATATTGGGACAAATTATCTACTTTATGTTTCAGTGGACCTTTCCTAGGGAAACAGCTGACACCATCAACTGTGTCCAGCGAATCACGAGAGCTGGAGTGTTCAGGATTCAGCAAGGATTCTGAAGATTCCAGACCAGAGTCAAGGGAGTCCAACGTATCACAAGATGAACTCATGGACCTCTGGGGACTGCTCAAAGGGCTTACAGAATCTTTACTGTCTGACCTTTTAAGAAAGCCATGATCCCCAGAGCTTTCTGGGAAATTTTCATGCCGGAGGGATGAGTACTCAAAAACTCCTTTTAGAGACTTTGAGGAAGATGGTATAGCCTGAATTTGTTCTGTGTCCATTTCATTAAAAGTGGGTTTCTCTTCAAGTATATGACATTTACTTAGATCAAGATAGGTGTTTTTCCAGTGACCTTCATTGTTTTCTACACTGGTATTTTTCCAGTGACCTTGATCCTGAACATATTCTGGATTGGTACTTTTCCACTGACCTAAACCTTTGACATTACCAGAACTGCTATTTTTCCAATGACTTTGACCCTGAGCATATTCTGGATTGGTACTTTTCAACTGACCTAAATCTTTGACATTATCAGGACTGGTATTTTTCCAATGGCTTTGGTTCATGTATTTCAATCCTATATGATGCACATTCTTCTGAAAAGAGTACAAGAGACTTCACATGACTATTTGCACTACCATTCTGTAAATGGTACCAAATATGCTGTGAATGAATGTTGCCAACTCATCAGCTAAAAATGTTTATGTTTCATTTTTAAAACTGAAAATGGTGAAACTGGAGGTTTTATATCAGGTTTTTAAAGTATTGCATCCATGCATTGAAATAGAGTTGATAAAAATGAAATGCAATATGGAACAAACATACCGGTAAATGATTTCACAGTAATGCCTATGTGTTATTGGAGGGTTAGGAATACAAAACAGACCATCCTTTTCCACATTAAAATTGTCCATAAATTAACTAGGATATGAAGATGTATTTTAAGTTATAAGCTAGCAGTAATCAGCAGTACTGCTTCATCAAAGTTTACAGAATTTAACTGAGAGTTAAAAATCTGCAGAAAGACTGTTGGTGGAAAGGAAAACTGAAGAACATCTTGACTGTGTGAAAATACATGATAACATTTTTCATCATTATACTCCAAACATATTAAAATGCAGCAAAATATGTAAAACATATTTTATATTGACTTTGGTTATATATACATATAAGGTTAAAATGACAGAAGAATACAGATGCTGGGGCAACAATAATGTCAAGATAAGCATATAATCTATGTTAAACACCAAACTGTTTTCTGTCCTGTATGCCACAAGATTGGCTCAATCCTAGGAGTCATCTGCTTTCTTCTTGTCTTCTCTAGGCTTCTACATTCTTTCAGTTATTTATAGGCGGAAAGTTTATCTAACCATCATTCTTGAAAGAACCAGTACTAGACTATATGTGAATAGACTATAAGTGCCAATTGGCAAGGTTCAAACCCATGATGCTCACTCAGTGAAAGGCTTTAAGTCCTCTAAACAGATGACATTTTGCTAAATTGCTTACATACATCAATGGTGTACTTGCCAGTCTTTCTCTCCGTGTTCACGGGTATACTTTCCAGTATGACTAAGTTTTCTAATGTCAAAATGCGTTATTTCAGTATTTGGTAACTGAATAAACTAGAACTGTCACAAGAGTGACGAATTATACCCCCACAATACAGCTTTGTCACATAGGTATGGCAATAGAGTTGAGTTATTATACAACAAGAAGACGCGGCAATGCCACCAAAGCAGGTTTAAACGGCGCCTGCAGAAATTGTAGAATTAAAAAAAAACAGTCATCTTGACTCCACCCTATTTTAGTAACAGTGCCCTTGACCTTGACCCTTGTGACCTTGACCCCGAAATTTTATTTTTTTTGCTACAATTTAAAAACTAAAAAAAAAATTACATTTTTAGTAACAGTGACCTTGACCCTAGTGACCTTGAACCCCACATTTTTTTTTGCTTAAAACAATCTAAAGACTAAAAATAAATAAAAATCTATTTTTAGTAACAGTGACCTTGACCTTGACCCTTGTGACCTTGACCCCGAAATTTTATTTTTTTTGCTACAATTTAAAAACTAAAAAAAAAATACATTTTTAGTAACAGTGACCTTGACCTTGACCCTAGTGACCTTGAACCCCACATTTTTTTTTGCTTAA
This sequence comes from Saxidomus purpurata, assembly GCA_022818135.1. Lineage (NCBI taxonomy): Eukaryota > Metazoa > Mollusca > Bivalvia > Venerida > Veneridae > Saxidomus > Saxidomus purpurata. The sequence goes on from JAFMSR010000017.1 coordinate 33,969,008, forward strand.
AACAATCTAAAAACTAAAAATAAATAAAAATCTATTTTTAGTAACAGTGACCTTGACCCCAAAAAATTTTTTTTTTGCTTAAAAGACTCCAAAAACTAAAAATAAATAAAAATCTATTTTTAGTAACACTGACCTTGACCTTGACCCTAGTGACTTTGACCCCCAAAAAATTTTTTGGCTTAAAACAATCTAAAAACTAAAATTAAATAAAAATCTTTTTTTAGTAACAGTAACATTGACCTTGACCCTAGTGACCTTGATGCCAAAAAAATTTTTTTTGCTCAAAACAATCGAAAAACTAAAAATAAATAAAGATCTATCTTTAGTAACGGTGACATTGACCTTGACCCTGGTGACCTTGACCCCCAAAATTTTTTTTTTCTCAAAACAATCTAAAAACTAAAAATAAATAAAAATCTATTTTTTGTGACAGTGACCTTGACCCTAGTGACCTTGACCCTTGTGACCCAAAGCTTCCTCTCCACGCAAGCTACCTACACACCAAGTTTCATTACAATTGGTCACTCCTAACTCAAGTTACTGAGCGGAAACCATTTTTCTATTTTTAGTAACAGTGCCCTTGACCTTGAACCTAGTGACCCCAAATGCAATCCCAAGCTTCCTCTCTACACAAGCTACCTACACACTGAGTTTGATTGCAATTAGTCATTCTTAACTTGAGTTATTGAGCGGAAACCATTTTTCTATTTTTAGTAACAGTGACCTTGACCTTGACCCTAGTGACCCCAAATGCAATCCCAAGCGGCGTCTTCAAGCAAGCTACATACACACCAAGTTTCTTTGTAATTGGTCACTCCTTACTTGAGTTATTGAACGGAAACCATTTTTCTATTTTTAGTAACAGTGACCTTGACCTTGACCCTAGTGACCCCAAATGCAATCCCAAGCGGCGTCTCCACGCAAGCTACGTGTGTACCAAAAATTATTCAAAAGGGTAAAGTCGTTCATGAGTTATCATCCGGAAACCATAAAACCAACAGACGGACCGACCGACAAACAAACCGACAAGCTCACTCCTATATACCCCCCCAAACTTCGTTTTGTGGGGGTATAATTATAACTTTACCAGAACTTAGGAAACCTTGCCCTGTGAATCACCCACACCCCTTGCCCATGTCCCCCCCAAGCTAACAAACAGGTAATATGTTACATGCAACTCATAATTATTAGATGTTATAGTATCAAACCAGTTTGATTAGTTAGTATATACAGAGCCATACAGTGAGAAAACCAGCATTTTGACTTGATGAATATAGTGATGTTCCAGATAAGCTGCTATTGTATCTGCTAGGTTTTTATCCCTAAATCAACACCTGCAGCAGCCTATCTAGGTCACAAAACTTACATGGCATGTTAGCAGTGCTAATGCATACAGTGAACACGGCATATAACCAACTCCTTGGGACCATTTAGATGTGTTTCTTATATAATATTATGGAGTACGTTATATCAATTACAGTATATCATTTTCATATTAGATAAAGATTAAAAATTGTTCCTTATAATTATCTGGAGTAATTTATACCCATATAGCATTTTCATTTTAGATAAATAACAAAATCGTGTCCAGAATGTGTTCCTTATAGTCGGAAAATTTTTTAATAAAAAGCCCATTAAAAAAAAAAAATTTTTTTTTTTTTATTTTTTTTAATAAACTTTTTTTTTTAAAAAAAAAATTTTTTTTTTATAAAATGTCGATATATCCAGAGTCCTCATAATGGAGCTTACTGTAGCCTCATTTTCATCAAATCTGAATTCAAATGGTGCAAATAAATGTGAGGCATCTGGTTTTCTAACTGTTTGGCTCCTTTATTATAAACTAGAGAGAGGTTAGTTGTGCATGCTTGCTTGCCAACCTGTTTAATCCAAGAATTGCTGTCGCCATTTTGGGAGCCAAGTTTCATACCCCTTGGCAGGGTGGCAGGCCTCTTTGCCAACTGAAATGTTGCAGTCACATTTCTGTTATTCCTACCTTTAATTTTCTTTCACATTACATCAATATAATCATATGGTAAATATCTATTTCATAAACTTTAAGATAGATAGCTACTCCAAATATTCATCAATAAATGGCATTATTGAGTTTACAGAGTTGCTATGAAAAATAAATCGTGCTATTTTTTTAATTTATAAGGAGCGTTTGATTGGATTAGAAAATAGGGCAACTCTAAATTTTCTGTATCATTTAATTTTGTTGATGCTGATGGCAAGACAGTGTATCTATATGAGATGACTTTCCAAGTTCTACATGCACTGGTAGAAAAGAATAAAACTATAATGACCCACAAGCAAGGTACTGAGGGGTCATTATTATTTTTGTTAATATGATATTACAAAAACTCCTGTATACCGAGTATAAAGATTTACAATAAATGTTTTCTGTCAAATTCACTTACACATTATAATTTGACAGTGAGATTGCTGGGTAGTTATGAAACATGTATTATAATTATGGTATCTGTAATGTAAACTTTTGAAAATACTTATTTGATATTATGCTATCTAGCCTTTTCATAATGATATTTTTACAAAGAGTTAACAACTCTACCATGTGTCAACCAATTGTAAACAGCTAAATATTTTGGTGGAAACTTCCTTTGAGAAATAATTGTTTTCTGTATTTTGTACCGCAAATGTGACATACCAAAAGAACATACAGTTAGAATGTACAATCATATAAACAGGACTGGTGTCTTTGTCTTATGTTCACTGTGAAAAAATGTGCCCTTCAGGTAGTAGCGTTCCAAAATTGTACATGACCAAATTTTATTCACAATGGTGCAAAGTACGCCTAATCTCTCCCGATATATATCAACCAGATTCACTCTGTTTCTATGATTCATTTTAAAAGATTCTGGTACATTTACACAAAAATAAATTTCTCCGCTGAACACGTTTTTTTGCAAAAACTTTGTAATCTTCAGTATCGTTAACTGAATTCTAGGGACAAAGTGCCTTTGGATTATAGTTCTGAAAGGCATGTTACAGTTTGTGCCATTATATAAGTGAGTTAAATTTGGTAAAGTCAATTATAAGCTATTTAAGAAAACAGTACCTGAGCGAACAGTTTTTCATAGTGCATAGTACCAATTTATCATGTGACTACGACAGCATGATATATCATCTAAATTAAGGAAGCAACTTTACCTGTCTGGTACCCGGCTCCTCATCGTCTACAGGCTGGCTGTGAATGACCAGGGTACCAGGATGTCGTTGTTCTGGAAATATGTTACGTACATCTATCTTTGTGGAATGTTTCTGCTTCTTCCTCAGTGTTGCGTTCAGTGTATCAACACGTCGTTTTACAACCGCCGCATGGTTGCTAGGCATTGACTCAGTAAACTTGTTGATTTCTTCCTCTGTTAGCTCCTTCCCAGCTGAAAAGGCATATCAGTACTGCATGATGATTGACAATGACAAACTAGAAATATCACTGAAGGTGAAATTTGCTGAAAAAATCAAAGGGACGTAACACAACAACTAGATGGGTGTTCAGTAGAACACTTGTGTCGCCCTCTTATGCTTTGTCAGAATAACCAACAATTTTGTGACAAAATCTAAGTGTAAAAAGGGGCATAACTCTGTCAAATATGACCTTGACCAACAAACTTTGGCGGCATCATGACCCTTATGTCATAAGCAATACAATTTTAAAGTTTGATGAAGAAATCTTAAGAAATGGCAAAGTTATAGCCAACATTAAGTTTTCGTGACAAAATCTAAGTACAAAAGGGGCATAACTCTGTCAAATAAGACCTTGACCTACAAAATTTGGCGGCATCACAACCCTTTTGACATGAGCAATATAATTTGAAAGTTTGATAAAGAAATCTTAAGAAATGGCAAAGTTATAGCAAAAATCTAAATATATAAAGGGGCATAACTCTGTCAAATATGACCTTGACCTACAAACTTTGGCGGCATCACGACCCTTATGTCATAAGCAATGCAATTTGAAAGTTTGATGAAGAAATCTTAAGAAATGGCAAAGTTATAGCCAACGTTAAGTTTTCGTGACAAAATATAAGTACAAAAGGGGCATAACTCTGTCAAATATGACCTTGACCTACACAATTTGGCGGCATCACAACCCTTTTGACATGAGCAATACAATTTGAAAGTTTGATAAAGAAATCTTAAGAAATGGCAAAGTTATAGCAAAAATCTAAGTATAAAAAGGGGCATAACTCTGTCAAATATGACCTTGACCTACACAATTTGGCGGCATCACGACCCTTATTTCATAAGCAATACAATTTGAAAGTTGATGAAGAAATCTTAAGAAATGGCAAAGTTATAACCAACATAAAGTTTTCATGACAAAATCCACGTACAAAAAGGGGCATAACTCTGTCAAATATGACTCTGACCTACAAAATTTGGTGGCATCATGACCCTATTGTCATAAGCAATACAATTGTAAAGGTTGATGAAGAAATCTTAAGAAATGCCAAAGTTATAGTCAACGTGAAGTTTGTGTGACGGACGGACGGACGGACAAAGCGATCCCTATGTATCGCCTTTTCTCCGAAAGGGCGACACAAAAACTCTCCTCGCACTTTGTCAATGATATGCACAATATAGGCTTGGTATAGATTACATCAACAAATCTCCACCTTTTGGTTGCCATGGTTATCATATCAGCAATATCTGACCATGATGATCCTTTTCTGTACACTGTTTATGCAAAAAACAAGAGCTGTTCCCCACAAGTGACAAATGCCCCCGAAAGAGGTGTCTCACAGTCTGTGTCCTCTCCATGTGCTCAACAATTGTGCCATATAATTGTAAAATCCTTCCATGCATGACAGAGTAACCATGTATACAGTATTCCATTACTTTTAAACTCTAAGTGTGACCTTGACCTTTGAGGTAGGGACATGGGTCTTGAACGCAACACATCGTCTTGATGTGCTGAACATTTGTAGTCCAGACAATAATGTGTGCATATATAGAAGATTCCATTACCTTCAAACACTAAGTGTGTTCTTGACCTTTGAGGTAGGGACATGGGTCTTGAACGCAACACATCATCTTGATGTGCTGAACATTTGTGCCAAGTCACTTTAAAATCCTTCAATGCATGACAAAGTTAAAGTCCAGACATGAATGTATTTCCATTAGCTTCAAACTCTAAGTGTGCCCTTGACCTTTGAGGTTGGGATGTGGGTCTTGCATGTGACACATCATCTTGATGAGCTGCACTTTTGTGCCAAATTGTTTCAAAAGCTTTCAATGCATGACAAAGTTACAGCCCAGACACGAAAAAATTTATGGGCGGGCGAACAGACAGACGGGCGGTGCAATTTTAATAAGCCACCCTTCGGGGGCGTAAAAAAATCAATGCTCTAAAGTTACAAATGTATGTGACACATACTACACCCTTGACAGAAGAAATGAGCAACTTGGTTAGTTTACTGTTGTAAACATATATGCAGATAATTATACACATGTACATAATTAATTCACAAGGGGATACATGTATCTCAGGGCACTGCACTGCGACAAACAAACTTTCGTTTCATTTAATTGCCTTCATTCAATTTATCAGCATCTGTGTAATCAAATGTATTCCTTTAAAATTTGACCTTTTTGTACGCAAGTTTTTCTCTGCATCCTTAAAGTATCAATAGGAATCTACTTTTCTATTACTGAAACAATGTTTTTGCATGCCTGTCTTTCATATTTATGTTGATCTTCATGAAAAGTTATCAGAAAGCTTTTTTATTTTTGCACAGCACCTGCTTTTAACAGAAAATTGCATTATTCAACACAGTCCTTGGTCCAGGTAACATAAATAAACTGTATTACAGAAAACTGGGTTTAACCAGAAACAATGTTACTTTAACTGTAAGATGGAGCGGTCCCCTGGGGTGCCTGATAAAACGGGGTTTACGGTATAATGACTTCTAAAACATGGAGGGCAATAATGTGTTTACATTCATACTGAAATAATGTGCTAGTATGCCGACCATACAGTGTGATGCAAACACCTTGGGAAACACAGATATGTGTCTGTTTTAAAGAGGTGTTGTCTTACAGAGGACAACTTCTTATATAATTGATGCAAGAAGGAAGAAAATGTGTGTCTTTTTTAGGGAGTTTGTGGCTCTAGAGAGGTGTATTTCGGGGGAGGTTGGACTGTTTACCTAAGCCTTTTAAAACCTGTTAACCATATTTAAATACTAGCGTTATAAAAACTGTTATTCACATTTTAGTTTAACTGCATGAGTAAGCAAAATGCAGGATTGTCTAATTCATCTTCTTTCACATTGCATCTGTTGACAATATAACAAATTAACACGGTGCAAATTTATGTTGTGTAACAGATCCAGCACTATGTACATAACTCAACATAGTAAACTTGTCCGACTTATATTTTGTAATCTAATAACTCTGTTTAAGCATGTACCATGCATTAGTTGTGTACTTCCAATTAGAAATTCATTCTCTTATCACATCCAGCCTTCTTCTCAAGCAATAGTAACACTCGTTTTAGATAAAAAGAAGAAGAGATCACAGTTAAGCTATTTCATCTACAATGTATTACTGAGAAAAATAAACAGAAAAACCAAAATCTGAATATTAACAAATCTTTGAACCAGAAAAGTTATTATTGCAAAGATTTAAAAAAAAGTCCTGAGGTCTAAATGAGCAGAATATGATTTTCCAACTGAAAAAATAACAAACTTGAAAAACTCTCCACAATTGCTACTTTGAAGTGTATTGAAAACAACACCAATGACTGCATGCACTATGTACCAACATAATTAATGGTTTAATATATTTAAGGCTTTTAGTAGCTGTTGTTTTATGGAATTATGAACAAAGCAAAAAGAAAAACCATTGAACGATTTTTCAAATTAAGAATGGCTCAGCAGTGTATGGGTAATGCGACGGACTCCTAACCCAGAGGTCACGGGTTCAATTCCTGAAAACAGCATTTGACCGTGACCTCTAACATATATTTTTTGGTGCTTGTGCTGGTAAGATCTCCTGGAAGCTGTCAACAAGAGAAGTAAACAAAATTTAATTGCAAGAACTTAATTCTTTTTAAAAAATTTAAAGAGGAGAGCAATAGTGTAGAGACTCCGGTGCCTGCCGCTTACTGCGGAGGTTTTGGGTCAAGCCCTCCTGGGGTCACGACCATACTCCTCATATGACACAAGCACTGGGTTTTCAAAGTAGCGAACTTGAGACTTGACTCGATAAAGTTCAAGCTTTTTTTCACAATCGTGCTAAATCAGTGTAAACTAATTATAAGTTTCAACTAATAAAACTATATAAAATATAAGAGGTATAGAATTTGAGATTCAGTTCTTCAGGACGCATGAAACTGTGATAATGTTGGTATTTACCTTTGAATTTGGAGACTATAAATCCATATCCTGCTTCTTGTAGCCAAGCCGCCTCCTGCTCTCCTTCTGTAACAACAACAACAACACTGTATTACAAGTACAGTTTAACTATGGAGTAAATGGTCACTTTTAAGGCTAGATGTTTATTACCAGAACTGTTATCACTACTCATGTTTGGAGCTGACATAATGTACATGTAATAGCAGCTACCTGCTACCAAGAGTGGCAGGGTTCACCCTCAGACTTATACAGGGTTTATACAGACTTCAGCCAACAAAATTCCATGATTTTTTCCATGATATTTTTCAGTTTTCCATGATGCTTTTAAGCATGGGCATATGATTAATGCTGGACAAATAATGCTCAAGTAATAATGAAAAAGACCGAACAATTCCAAAACCGTGCTTCATTAAACAATTCACTTGCCAAATGAATTGATTGCATTTACCTTTAAAAGTGACATTATTCAGTAACCTTTACTAGCAAATTTAAATTTTAACGTTTTATTTGATGATTTCTTCCTAAAATATACAATGTACAATGTAGTTAAATTTCATATAGTTTGAAAAACATTATTTTTTCACCCAGTTCTCTAGAGTTACAGCTTTAATTCATATATATTGTACCTGTTAAAGCTTCAAACTGAAAATGCATCTAGGAAGTGTTCAGCACAGTTTCTATGGTATGCAATGTAGTATTTGTACATTAGTTTTACATTTACACAGTGACACTATATCAATGCAAGCTATAATCAATCATTTGAGGTTTTCATTATAAAAAAGTTTAACACAGCGAAATGGCAGGTTATCGGATAACCTGCAATAATTCATTACTATCCCTTTCACAAGCAACTAAAATATAATGTATAATATTTAATATATGCTTATGGCAACAGAAAATTTCATTTTGTTAAATGCAGTTTCCAAATAAAGACAGATTTGATCTGAATGTATCAACTGGATTGATAATCATTACAACCATTTTGTTTTTAAAAGAATCTAAAATAGTTTTAGTGGTCTTTAAATTAATCTAATGCACTGTTACCATGGTTACACAGCACCTGCATTACCAAATCTGACCCAAATAATTATATCATACTTCAGCAGTCTCTCTAAATACTGGTGCATGCAGGAAGTCAGTAAAAGAGGGGGGAATAACAACAATTTAATAATACCCCTAATGAGGCAGCTTTTTAATCAGTGTAAACTACTGTCATCTTACATTCTTGCACTTAGATTATGCCGCTCTCAGCCCCTTGAGGTGTGCATGTCGTGGATCAACTAAGAATGACAAACACATTGAACTTTTTTTTCAACTTTGATCTCGTAGCTAGCAAACTATGAGGGGTGTAGCCTTGGCAAGACCTTGGGATGGATCGAGGATAGGTTTTCAACAGCATGTGCTCTGGGAAGCCTTTGGATATATGGGGCTGGTACCCCAACTCCTGATTAGACTACAGTGTCACATTGCATGGAAGAGTGCTTCTTTAAGAAAAATCTGACACATCTGGGTATAAAAACAAAAGCTATACCATCAGGAGTTTTGGCGGTCTCCTCATCGTCTTCCTCTGGTCTCTTACTACTCCTGATGTCCTCAAACTCCTGAAAGAAATCTCGCAGATCTCCTGGTGACTGTGCCCTTGCCATCATTTCACATTGTTACCATGGAAACTGAAATTACGAAAAAAATTAAAAGGTCAATAACAGGGAAAAATGTCGAAGCCATGCCACATTTCCTAGCAATATAAAATGAAATAAGGACAAAATGTTATAGTGATGTTAAAGCACTAAATGGCAAAACGTATCTTTGCTAGCGGACTCTTAGATTGTTTAAACTTATAATTTATATCAATTGTAGAGCAAGTTATTAGTATTACAAGTTAAATTAACTACTCTCTATTACTGTTTCCTGGAGTTCTGACCAGTACTCGTGCCAAAAGAAGAGACTGTGGACTGGTTAAATGGTGAAACACCACAGCAAGGATTCAAACCCATGATCTCCGGTTTAGGGGTTCGACACTCTTCCCCTACTATGCGATCCCTAGTAGAACATAATGAAGCTGCGCTCTCAGATCTTGGTGAAAAAAAAAACAGTGTTCTTCAAACTGCCTTAAATTTACATATTTTAGAACGAATCAATTATCATCCAATGAAAATCTGTTTCCAGTATAAATTAATGTAAGATATTTTTGTATTTTTTACATTATACACAACCAAATTATTACAAACGTTTTTGAAATTCCAATATAGACATATTAAAGTGTAGCGGTGCCATCAAACTAAGCTCACCAACATTTTCAGCAGATTTCCTCAAATTGCATATGTATATTTTTTTACTTTTGTTGTTACAATTACTTTTACATAATTTATGTTTTGGTACCTAAATTTTGAGAATTTTTTTCCTTCACTGGAAACTGTGAGCGAGCAGGTATAATGCTGCTTACAGAAACATAATAACGAAATGTTTTAGTTACTTCCAGTATTTGTCAGGTTTGCAAATAGACCAAACTTATGTTTTATTTTATTGACAAAATCATAAATACTAAATACAAAAATTAGTTGAATTACCATGAAAAATACTGTGAAGCTGCACTGAATTGCCACCCAACAATCTGTACAGTTGAATCAGAAATTGTTACAGGTATTTTTTTGCTGTTAAAAATAGAAAAATGTCATGTACAATCTGACAGTGGTTTCATAAATTCCAGCACAAATTTTAAATTAATGTAATCAGGTGGAAAGTCAAATAAACATCTTATAGTAAAAGCACCGATTCATACCTGTATACAGTGAGTTAATCCACCACTTTCATACATATATTCTAATCCTTTATCTGAATATATTATAGGACAAGTTAAATTTATACCCCACCCGAAATATCTTGGTTGGCATATAATCTACAACTTAAACCACAACAGATTACACGCTTTTACAATCTTCAAACAATTAGCGGTACATAAACAAACAAAAAGACTTACTGGCACAATTAACTTTGTTGACATTTGACAACACGCGGGAAAAAGCTATAAAACACATTCTAGATTTTGTAAACAAAAAAAAATTGTCATTTACTGTGTAAACTTACACCAAGTTTAAAAAATTCACTATTGCATATTTTACATCTTTTCTTCACTTTAGCAGGGAAATTTAAATTCATGTAGATCAAATCAGTTAAGCAGACAAGATATGTTACGCTTTATAACTCGCAAACATGTAATTTTATACTGTTTACTTACAAATACACCTTTACCTGTCATTCATAACTTCTCAGGTGAAAATGACTAACGCGCATGCGCACACCTATCAGGTCTTCCGGGTACGGCCACAGTAATGTATTATGCGGGGCGCATGATGTCTGCAAGTTTTGCCAACGTAGACATTTGCGCGTCAAGCCATGAGACTGTTAGTAGAGGAACGAAATATAAGATAGGTTTAAAAGAAATCATTAAAAATTAATGTATATTAGAAAAATTTAGGTGTGGTTAAAAGGTAAACACAAGGCTAGCGTTCTGAATAGTGTGAGGCATGACCAATGCATGCAACGGCTGCACTGAACTGCTCTGGTGTTGAGAGGGATAAAATTCCTTAGCTTGATTTAGCTCTAGTATGATTTGATGGTAGCCGTGAGAGGCATGAGGCAGTATTACAAGATAGAAGATAGATATATAGGTTTTGAGTCGGCAAGACATGGATCAGGCAAGACAGAATTAAACAATAGGCCTATAGTCAAAGCTGTGACAAAAAGGGCAAGACTTAGTTCAGATATTGAATTAAATTAAGATTTCAAATACTAATTTACTCATTTCTGTGTACAGTATTTACTAACTCTTATTAAACTATTGGTGCCTTGGAGAGGAAGAAAAACATGATTGTTTTGTCCAATTAACACCAAAATAAATATGTATGTTGCGAATATTGTCCTGTTAAAAAGGGCATAACAGAGTGCCGGAGAACAGGACAGAGTACCGGAGAACAGGACAGACTGCCGGAGAACAGGACAGAGTACCGGAGAACAGGACAGAGTACCGGAGAACAGGACAGGGTACCGGAGAACAGGACAGTGTGAGCAAGAGCAGGAGCAGACTGTTGCTATTTTGTGATTATGCACGAACGGATGGTTAAAGTATATATCATCACTAATTAGATTTGGAATTAACTGATCAGCAGCTACCACACAGGACGAGGATACAAAATTATATAATATTTTCAGACAGTAGCTAACAAAAGCAAACATGACATTAATATTAAAAAGTGCCTAGTTAAATGAAAAGAAAATTAAAAAAAAAAATAATTAATAGGCCTAAATTCAATGAATAATCATTGAATCAGAACATGCTGGTAATATGCACATATCCTCTTGTTAGTTAATCTTTTCATAAAGACTTGTTGATTGCTGAGATAGAGCGCGGACACGAATGTCATGTGATAATTATGAACAAGAAATCAAATGGGCAATAATTCCTGAAAAAAAATTGAACTGGAATGTGCTGATAGTATATGCGCATCTTCTCTTCATACTGAAGCAGTATATATAGTTTCATTGAAGTCAAGTGAGTGGTTCCCTAGAAATAGCCCGGGCAAGAATATACAAAAGTGCTATACAATATATTTATACTATATGTACATGTAATGGGGCTGTAATTTTCCCATTTCTAGCTTATGATAGTGCGGACACGAAGTGACAGCAATAGCCTTATTTTAATACTCAAATTATTTCAGATAGAATCTGTTTTCTCATAATGTAAATAAATACGGATCGTTGAGACTTCTGCCAAGAAAAATGTCACATTTTCTATTTTTTTATTTCATTGACTTCTTATGCAACATACATACTGTCCTACCACAAAATTATTTTGAAGGCTTTAATTATTTTGATTTATTGGCGATTAGCTATATTTCTAGATCAAGTTCGAATCTTGGTCACATAGGGTCAAACACTAGCTAGATCACACTGTCTAATAAATAACATCTTCGGCCAATACGACCACCCTCGGACAAATAACAAAGCCAATATGAAATCACTTGATTAAAAACGTTATATTATTATCACTCTAGAGGTCACAGTTGTTAAAACAATCATCCTGAAATTGGTCAGAGTGTTTGTTTTAATAATGTTTAGGTCAAGTGCGGCTAAATGTCACCAGAGGTAAATAAAAGTAGGTCCAACGGACAAATAAATACACTTTTTATTATTTTAAATGATACAAATTGATGTACTTGTTGAATAGATGTAATTTTAGAACGATATGTTAGGTTAAGGTACGTGGTGTGTACTTTCTGTTGTAACGATTACCTCCCTTAGACTATATTAAAACCGAAAATCATTAAGCTGAAATATCTTTATTAGAAATAAAAGTGTAATACTGGTGGGTTTTCCTACTACAAACGTATTACTTTTCGTATTTTTTTGTATTTGAATATTGACTTAAGTGATTTTTCACACCGCTGTTCCCTGAAAATGATGTATGTACTGTATTATATCGTTGTTAGTTTTGTTTTTGTTTGTATTCATTCTTGTAATGATATATGCATATAAAGAATTTTTAAATGTTTTTTCTGGTTTCCGTTTCTATTTTCATTAAGAGAAAAAGTAGAATTTGAATAGAGGACAAACCTATAGACAATTCGTGGTTAAAGACGACAGAATGGTTACTTCGACAGACGAACGAAGTACCATTGTTGCCCCGAAGACTGACGGTAAAAAAAACCGGCATAAGAAAACGTAAGGTTTACGTACCCTTAGTACGAAATGGACTGCATTTCACGAAATGGATTTCAAGTCTAAGAAATACTCTAAATGGGAATATCAAGGTATTTTTCATTTATCTATACTCAGTACATTTAAGAACGCAACACTTACATTTTGTGTTGTAGGAGTTTAACGCCTGTCCCAACCTTGTTTTTGGTCATTTCAACAGGCGGGCAGTTTACTAAACAATTGTTCCTGGGAAGAACAAGTACTAGACTATTGTTTTTGAAAATTACACTGTTATGTATTCACATTAATGGAGAATTGATCTTCAGGTTTATAGTGTGCGAGAAAAAAACGCCGATGGCATTTTGCTAACAATATTGATGGTTTCAATTAAACAAAATGGGGAATAAGTCGTGAATATTGTTATTTCCAAAATATTGTTTTAGTCTGAAATAACATGTTGTTTAGCGCCAATGATAAATGTTTAAGGGGTATATTTTTAAATGAAAAAAAAATGCCATATTCACGGAATATCGATCAAGTCCCTCAAAATGTGTCGGTAAAATTGTCCTTCATGATAAAATCCTTAAAGTTAATAAGTTGACGGTTTCATAAACGTTTTGTTAATGATCGAAGCACAGTTCTTGAAGTTTGTAAACCGTTAATTGGCAAACTAACAAATATCATACTATTATTCTTTTAAGTCTGCTGTTTACAGGATGAATGAGTATTGCAGTAGAACAAATAAAGTATTTTGATGTGAATGTTACACTTGTTCCATTGCTGGCTTAAGCTTCATTTGGAGAAAATGAGGAATAATTTAAGAAGTTATTTCAATTTTGACTGTGTCTAAGTTTTAATGCCATGGGCCTTTTACAATAGCAACAAACATACCTATTTCATCGGCAAAATGAGACTGACAAAAACACAATCACTTGAAATGGCATGTCAACATAATAATGTATAGCATACCTTCGGAATGTGTATCCATGGTATGGAAATCTCCGAGAAAAGAGACTAGAAGAATTATTCTCCTTGTCAAAAAATGCACGAAAAAATAAATTTTCATGCAAGTAGTAACTGTAAATACATGTCTGAATCATGTCATTAAGGTCCATTGTTTTCATGATTTGGCCCATATGACAACGGTGTTTGTTAATGTTCATTGATGGTCATGTTTATGTTCATATTGCTATCGTATGATTATCAGAATTCATGTACAGTATAGGTAAACAACGTTCAGTAAACCATGGCTGGACTTTTAGCGTCTTGGTATTCAGCGATTAATGCCGAGGAGTGTGGTTCGTTAACATCTACTTTAGTCTATCTACACATGTCATACGTAATTTTATTCATTTCAGGTTATTTATGGTCTTGAACATTTTTCTGTTGTACGATCATGCAAAAATATCAAAAGATGTGTTTTCATTCATTAGTGGCCATTAAGTTCATTTATCTACATGTTTTCAGGTCACACATTACGAAACAGCATGTGTTTACAAGTGCAGCTTATCAATTCATAAGAAAATGCATCATGAGTGTTGGTTCAATCCTATTTCAACATAGCAACATACCATTATATAATATCAACTTTTATCAAATCCTGACGGCATATTCAAATAAACGAGCATGCCTTTAGGCCAGGTA
>JAFMSR010000017.1:33984227-34015113 GCA_022818135.1 Saxidomus purpurata
AAGGTGTTGAAATCTTGAGAAAATAATGATGTTCTCAAAGATCATGACATTTTTGAGTTCCTCATATTATCGATGCCTTTCATAAAAATCGATAATAATAGTCATTAATTGCCTTATTGTAATTTTTATGTGTATTTTTCGTTACGGTGCTCCGTTTATTGAATAATTTTCGGATACGAAAATGGCATAATTTTTTTATATTTGCGGTGTGTATTATACACCATTGTAGGCTTTTTTCCCCATTTTTAATGGCCAGATCGTGGGTGCGTATTATACACGAGTGCGTATTATACACGATGAAATACGGTAATATTCATTACTGTAACAGAATATCATTTTCATATTAGATAAAGATTAAAATGTGTTCCTTATATTTATCTGGAGTAATTTATACCCATATAGCATTTTCATTTTAGATAAATAACAAAATTGTGTCCAGAATGTGTTCCTTATATTCGGAATGTCGATATATCCGGAGTCCTCATAATGGAGCTTACTGTAGCCTCATTTTCATCAAATCTGAATTCAAATGGTGCAAATAATGTGAGGCATCTGGTTTTCTAACTGTTTGGCTCCTTTATTATAAACTAGAGAGAGGTTAGTTGTGCATGCTTGCTTGCCAACCTGTTTAATCCAAGAATTGCTGTCGCCATTTTGGGAGCCAAGTTTCATACCCCTTGGCAGGGTGGCAGGCCTCTTTGCCAACTGAAATGTTGCAGTCACATTTCTGTTATTACTACCTTTAATTTTCTTTCATACTACATCGATATAATTATATGGTAAATATTTATTTTATAAACTTAAAGATAGATGGCTTCTCCAAATGTTTAACCTGCAAAACTGATGCGACTTTTATAATAGCAAGACTTAGTGCTTTATAAATGGCATTATTGAGTATACAGAGTTGCTATGAAAAATAAATCTTGCTATTTTTTAATTAAAAGGGAGCATTTGATTGGATTAGAAAATAGGGCAACTCTAAATTTTCTGTTATCATTTAATTTTGTTGATGCTGATGGCAAGACAGTGCATTTTTATGAGATGACTTTCCAAGTTCTACATGCACTGGTAGAAAAGAATAAAAATATGAACCACAAGCAATGTACTTAGGGTCATAATTATTTTTGTTAATACGATATTACAAGAACTCCTGTATCACAACTGAGTATAAAGATTGACAAACGTTTTCTGTCAAATTCACTTACACATTATAATCTGACAGTGAGATTGCTGGGTAGTTATGAAACATGTATTATTATGGTATCTGTAATGCAAACTTTTGAAAATACTTATTTGATATTATGCTATCTATCCTTTTCATAATGATCTTATTACAGAGAGTTAACAACTCTACAATGTGTCAACCAATTGTGAACAGCTAAATATTTTGGTGGAAACTTCCTTTGAGAAAAAACAATTACATGTATGTATTTTGTACCGCAAATGTGATAATTACCAAAAGAACATACAGTTAGAATCTACAATCATATAATCATTTGTCTTTGTCTAATGTTCACTGGTAGTATCGTCCCAAAATTGTACATGATCAAATTTTTTTCACAATGGTGCAAAGTACGCCTAATCTCTCCCGATATATATCAACCGGATTCACTTTG
This sequence comes from Saxidomus purpurata, assembly GCA_022818135.1. Lineage (NCBI taxonomy): Eukaryota > Metazoa > Mollusca > Bivalvia > Venerida > Veneridae > Saxidomus > Saxidomus purpurata. The sequence continues at coordinate 33,985,844 of JAFMSR010000017.1, forward strand.
TTGCTATGATTCATTTCGCGAGATTCTAGTACATTTACAAAAAAAAAATCTCCGCCTGTTTTTTTTTCAAAAACTTTGTAATCTTCAGTATCGTTAACTGTATTCTAGGGACAAAGTGCCTTTGGATTATAGCTCTGAAAGGCGTGTAGTTTGTGCCATAGTGAGTTAAATTTGGTAAAGTCAATTATTAGCGATTTAAGAAAACAGTAGTACCTGAGTGAACATTTTTCACAGTGCATAGTACCAATTTATCACATGACGACGATAGCATGATATATCATCTAAATTAAGGAAGCAACTTTACCTGTCTGGTACCTGGCTCCTCATCATCTACAGGCTGACTGTGAATGACCAGGGTACCAGAATGTCGTTGTTCTGGAAATATGTTACGTACGTCTATCTTTGTGGAATGTTTCTGCTTCTTCCGCAGTGTTGCGTTCAGTGTATCAACACGTCGTTTTACAACCGCTGCATGGTTGCTAGGCATTGACTCAGTAAACTTGTTGATTTCTTCCTCTGTTAGCTCCTTCCCAGCTGAAAAGGCATATCAGTACTGCAGTATGATTGACAATGACAAACTAGAAATATCACTGAAGGTGAAATTTGCTGAAAAAATCAAAGGGACGTAACACAACAAAATTTCTCCTCGCACTTTGTCAATGATATGCACAATATAGGCTTGGTATAGGTTACATTAACAAATCTCCACCTTTTGGTTGCCATGGTTATCATATCAGCAATATCTGACCATGATGTTCCTCTTCTGTACACTGTTTATGCAAAAAACAAGAGCTGCCCCCCACAAGTGACAAATGCTCCCCGAAAGAGATGTCTCACAGTCTATGTGCTCAACAATTGTGCCATATGATATCATTCTAAAATCACTTTAAAATCCTTCAATGCATGACAAAGTTAAAGTCCAGACTTGAATGTGTGCATATATAGAGGATTTCCATTAACTTCTAACTCTAAAGTGTGACCTTGACCTTTGAGATAGGGATGTGGGTCTTGCATGTGACACATCATCTTGATGTGCTGCACTTTTGTGCCAAATTGTTTCAAAAGCTTTCAATGCATGACAAAGTTACAGCCCAAACACAAAAAAATGTATGGGTGGGCGAACAGACAGACAGGCAGTGCAATTTTAATAAGCCACCCTTCGGGGGCGTAAAAAAATTGGTTTAATGCTATAAAGATATATGCGAAATGTATGCTGTCACATACGGGGATACATGATGTGTCACGCATACTTTTTTCGTTTCATTTAACCTTAATTCACACAGCAGCTGTGTAAAAAGAATTCCTTTGAAATTTGAGACGCAAGGTTTTCTCTGGTAGATAGGACTACTGTTACTTTACTGTTATAAACATATATGCAGATAATTTATTCTACAGCCCTGTACATAATTAATTCACAAGGGATACATGTATCTCAGGGCACTGCACTGCGATAAACAAAATTTCTTTTCGTTTCATTTAATTGCCTTAATTCAATTCATCAGCAGCTGTGTAATAAAATGTATTCCTTTAAAATTTGACCTTTTTTGTACGCAAGTTTTTCTCTGCATCCTTAAAGTATCAATAGGAATCTACTTTTCTGTTACGGAAACAATGTTGTGGCATGCCTGTCTTTCATATTTATGTTGCTTCTTCATGAAAAGTTGTTGTCAGAAAGCTTTTTTATTTTGGTTTATAAAAAAATTTTTAGAAAGGGACAGGTTTAAAAAAAAATTTAAGAAAAAAAAGGGCATCTCTATAACAGGCGGCATCACCTGCTTTTAACAGAAAATTGGATTATTCAAGACAAAGTCCTTGGTCCAGGTAACAAAAAAGGCTAATTGAACTATTACAGAACTAAAATTGGGTTTAACCAGAAATGGCAATGTTAGACTTTAAGTTAGAGTGGTCCCGCTGGGGTGCCTGATAAAACGGGGTTTACAGGTATTGGGGGGGGCCCCTGGGGGCCTGATACGTAAAGACTTCAAAGACATGGAGGGCAATAATGTGTTTACATTCATGTTGATATAATGTGCTAGTATGCCGACCATACAGTGTGATGCAAACACCTTGGGAAACACAGATATGTGTCTGTTTTAAAGAGGTGTTGTCTTACAGAGGACAACTTCCTATATAAAACTGATGCAACAAGAATGAAATGATGTGCGTCTTTTTAGGGGAGTTTGTGGCTCTAGAGAGGTGTATTTCAGGGGAGGTTGGACTGTTTACCTTAAAGCCTTTAAAACCTGTTAACCATATTTAAATACTAGCGTTACAAAAACTGTTATTCACATTTTAGTTTAACTGCATGAGTAAGCGAAATGCAGGATTGTCTAATTCATCTTCTTTCACATTGCATCTGTTGACAAAATAACAAATTAACACAGTGCAAATTTATGTTGTGTAACAGATCCAGCACTATGTACATAACTCAACATAGTAAACATGTCCGACTTATATTTTGTAATCTAATAACTCTGTTTAAGCATGTACCATGCATTAGTTGTGTACTTCCAATTAGAAATTCATTCTCTTATCACATCCAGCCTTCTTCTCAAGCAATAGTAACACTCGTTTTAGATAAGAAGAAGAGATCACAGTTAAGCTATCTCATCTACAATGTATTACTGAGAAAAATAAACAGAAAAACCAAAATCTGAATATTAACAAATCTTTGAACCAGAAAAGTTATTATTGCAAAGATTAAAAAAAAAGTCCTGAGGTCTAAATGAGCAGAATATGATTTTCCAACTGAAAAAATAACAAACTTGAAAAACTCTCCACAATTGCTACTTTGAAGTGTATTGAAAACAACACTAATGACTGCATACACTATGTACCAACATAATTAAGTTTAATATATTTAAGGCTTTTAGTAGCTGTTGTTTTATGGAATCATGAACAAAGCAAAAAGAAAAACCATTGAATAATTATTCAAATTAAGAATGGCTCAGCAGTGTATGGGTAATGCGACGGACTCCTAACCCAGAGGTCACGGGTTCAATTCCTGACAGCAGCATTTGACCGTGACCTCTAACATATATTTTTTGGTGCCTGTACTGGTAAGAACTCCTGGAAGTAGTCAACAAGAGAAGTAAACATAATTTAATTGCAAGAACTTAATTCTTTTTAAAGAATTTAAAAGAGAGCAATAGTGTATAGAGGCTCCGGTGCCTGCCGCTTACTGCGGAGACTTTGGGTCGAGCCCTCCTGGGGTCACGACCATACCTCCTCATATGACACAAGCACTGGGTTTTCAAAGTAGCAGACTTGAGACTTGACTCGATAAAGTTCAAGCTTTCTTCACAATCGTGCTAAATCAGTGTAAACTAAATATCAGTTTCAACTAATAAAACTATATAAAATATAAGAGGTATAGAATTTGAGATTCAGTTCTTCAGGACGCATGAAACTGTGATAATGTTGGTATTTACCTTTGAATTTGGAGACTATAAATCCATATCCTGCTTCTTGTAGCCAAGCCGCCTCCTGCTCTCCTTCTGTAACAACAACAACAACAACACTGTATTACAAGTACAGTTTAACTATGGAGTAAATGGTCACTTTTAAGGCTAGATGTTTATTACCAGAACTGTTATTACTACTCATGTTTGGAGCTGACATAATGTACATGTAATAGCAGCTAACTGCTACCAAGAGCGACAGGGTTCACCCTCAGACTTATACAGGGTTTATACAAATTTCAGCCAACAAAATTCCATGATTTTTCAATGATATTTTTCAGTTTTCCACGATGCTTTTAAGCATGGACATATGATTAATGCTGGACAAATAATGCTCAAGTAATAATGAAAAAGACCAAACAATTCCAAAACCATGCTTCATTAAACAATTCACTTGCCAAATGAATTGATTGCATTTACCTTTAAAAGTGACATTATTCAGTAACCTTTACTAGCAAATTTAAATTTTAACGTTTTATTTGATGATTTCTTCCTAAAATATACAATGTTGTTTAATTTCATATAGTTTGAAAAACATTATTTTTTCACCAAATTCTCTAGAGTTACAGCTTTAAATCATATATATTGTACCTGTTAAAGCTTCAAACTGAAAATGCATCTAGGAAGTGTTCAGCACAGTTTCTATGGTATGCAATGTAGTATTTGTACATTAGTTTTACATTTACACAGTGACACTATATCAATGCAAGCTATAATCAATCATTTGAGGTTTTCATTATAAAAAAGTTTAACACAGCGACGGTTAACCTGCAATAATTCATTAAAGTAACTATCCCTTTCACAAGCAACTAAAATATAATGTATAATATTAATATGCTTATGGCAACAGAAAATATCATTGTGTAAAATGCAGTTTCCAAATTTTTTATAAAGACAGATTTGATCTGAATGTATCAACTGGATTGATAATCATTACAACCATTTTGTTTTTAAAAGAATCTAAAATAGTTTTAGTGGTCTTTAAATTAATCTAATGCACTGTTACCATGGTTACACAGCACCTGCATTACCAAATCGGACCCAAATAATTATATCATACTTCAGCAGTCTCTCTAAACACTGGTGCATGCAGGAACTCAGTAAAAGAGGGGGGAATAACAACAATTTAATAATACCCCTAATGAGGCAGCTTTTTAATCAGTGTAAACTACTTTCATCTTACATCTTGCACTTAGATTATGTCGCTCTCAGCCCCTTGAGGTGTGCATGTCGTGGATCAACTAATTATGACAAACACACTGAACTTTTTATTTTCAACTTTGATCTCGTAGCTAGCAAACTATGAGGGGTGTAGCCTTTGCAAGACCTTGGGATGGATCGAGGATACGTTTTCAACAGCATGTGCTCTGGGAAGCCTTTGGATATATTGGGCTGGTACCCAAACTCCTGATTAGACTACAGTGTCACATTGCATGAACGTGTGCTTCTTTAAGAAAAATCTGACACATCTGGGTATAAAAAAAAAGCTATACCATCAGGAGTTTTGGCGGTCTCCTCATCGTCTTCCTCTGGTCTCTTACTACTCCTGATGTCCTCAAACTCCTGAAAGAAATCTCGCAGATCTCCTGGTGACTGTGCTCTTGCCATCATTTCACATTGTTACCATGGAAACTGAAATTACGAAAAAAATTAAAAGGTCAATAACAGGGAACAAATGTTGAAGCAATATAAAATGAAACAAGGACAAAATGTTACAGGATAAAGTTAAAGCACTTAATGGCAAAACCTATCTTTGCTAGCGGACTCTTAAATAGTTTAAACTTATTTACATCAATTGCAGAGCAAGTTATTACAAGTTAAATTAACTACTCTCCATCACTGTTTCCTGGAGATCTGACCAGTACTTGCGCCAAAAGAAGAGACTGTGGACTGGTTAAATGGTGAAACACCACAGCCAGGATTCAAACCCATGATATCCTGGTTAGGGGTCCGACACTCTTCACCTACTATGAGATCCCTAGTAGTACATAATGAAGCTGCGCTCTCTCAGATCTTGGTGAAAAAAAACAATGTTCTTCAAACTGCCTAAAATTTACATATTTCAGAACTAATCAATTATCATCCAATGAAAATCTGTTTCCAGTATACATTAATGTAAGATATTTTTGTATTTTTTACATTTTACACAACCAAATTATTACAAACGTTTTTGAAATTCCAATATAAACATATTATAGTGTAGCGGTGCCATCAAACTAAGCTCACCAAGATTTTCAGCAGATTACCTCAAATTGCAATTATGTAGATTTTTTTACTTTTGTTGTTGGGTCTAGCAATTACTTTTACATAACTTATGTTTTAGTACCTAAATTTTGAGATTTTTTTTCCTTCACTGGAAACTGTGAGTGAGCAGGTATAATTTTGCTTAGAGAAAAATAATAACAAAATGTTTTAGTTACTTCCAGTATTTGTCAGGTTTGCAAATAGACCAAACTTGTGTTTTATTTTATTGACAAAATCTTATACTACATACAAAAATTAGTTGAATTACCATGAAAAATACAGTGAAGCTGCACTGAATTGCCACCCAACAATCTGTACAGTTGAATCAGAAATTGTTACAGGTATTTATTTTTTTGCTCTTAAAAATAGAAAAATGTCATGTACAATCTGACAGTGGTTTCATAAATTCCAGCACAAATTTTAAATTAATGTAATCAGGTGGAAAGTCAAATAAACATCTTATAGTAAAAGCACCGATCCATACCTGTATAGTGTGAGTTAATCCACCACTTTCATACATATATTCTAATCCTTTATCTGAATATATTATAGGACAAGTTAAATTTATACCCCACCCGAAATATCTTGGTTGGCATATAATCTACAACTTAAACCACGACAGATTACACGCTTTTGCGATCTACATAAACAAACAAAAAGACTTACTGGCACAATTAACTTTGTTGACATTTGACAACACGCGGGAAAAAGCTATAAAACACATTCTAGATTTTGTAAACAAAAAAAAATTGTCATTTACTCTGTAAACTTACACCAAGTTTAAAAAAATCACTATTGCATATTTTACATCTTTTCTTCACTTTAGCAGGGAAATTTAAATTCATGTAGATCAAATCAGTTAAGCAGACAAGATATGTTACGCTTTATAACTCGAAAACATGTAATTTTATACTGTTTACTTACAAATACACCTTTACCTGTCATTCATAACTTCTCAGGTGAAAATGACTAACGCGCATGCGCACACCTATCAGGTCTTCCGGGTACGGTCACAGTAATGTATTATGCGGGGCGCATGATGTCTGCAAGTTTTGCCAACGTAGACATTTGCGCGTCAAGCCATGAGACTGTTAGTAGAGGAACGAAATATAAGATAGGTTTAAAAGAAATCATTAAAAATTAATGTATATTAGAAAAAATTAGGTGTGGTTAAAAGGTAAACACAAGGCTAGCGTTCTGACTAGGGTGCATGCAACGGTTGCACTGAACTGCTCTGGTGTTGAGAGGGATAAAATTCCTTAGCTTGATTTAGCTCTAGTATTTGATGGTAGCCGTGAGAGGCATGAGGCAGTATTACAAAATAGAAGATAGATAGATAGATTTTGAGTCGGCAAGACATGGATCAGGCAAGACAGAATTAAACAATAGGCCTATAGTCAAAGCTGTGACAAAAAGGGCAAGACTTAGTTCAGATATTGAATTAAATTAAGATTTCAAATACTAATTTACTCATTTCTGTGTACAGTATTTCCTAACTCTTATTAAACTATTGGTGCCTTAGAGAGGAAGAAAAACATGATTTAACACCAAAATAAATATGTATGTTGCGAATATTGTCCTGTTAAAAAGGGCATAACAGAGTGCCGGAGAACAGGACAGAGTACCGGAGAACAGGACAGAGTGCCGGAGAACAGGACAGAGTACCGGAGAACAGGACAGAGTACCGGAGAACAGGACAGGGTGCCGGAGAACAGGACAGTGTGAGCAAGAGCAGGAGCAGGCTGTTGCTATTTTGTGATTATGCACGAACGGATGGTTAAAGTATATATCATCACTAATTAGATTTGGAATTAACTGATCAGCAGCTACCACACAGGACGAGGATACAAAATTATATAATATTTACAGACGGTAGCTTACAAAAGCAAACATGACATCAATATTAAAATGTGCCTAGTTAAATGAAAAGAAAATTTAAAAAAAAATAATTAATAGGCCTAAATTCAATGAAAAATCATTGAATCAGAACATGCTGGTAATATGCACATCTCCTCTTGTTAGTTAATCTTATCATAAAGACTTGTTGATTGCTGAGAGAGAGCGCGGACACGAATGTCATGTGATAATTATGAAAAAGAAATCAAATGGGCAATAATTCCTGAAAAAAACTTTGAACTGGAATGTGCTGATAGTATGCGCATCTTCTCTTCATACTGAAGCAGTATATATAGTTTCATTGAAGTCAAGTGAGTGGTTCCCTAGAAATAGCCCGGGCAAGAATATACAAAAGTGCTATACAATATATTTATACTATATGTACATGTAATGGGGCTGTAATTTTCCCATTTCTAGCTTATGATAGTGCGGACACGAAGTGATACGAAAAACCAAACAGCAATAGCCTTATTTTAATACTCAAATTATTTCAGATAGAATCTGTTTTCTCATAATGTAAATAAATACGGATCGTTGAGACTTTTGCCAAGAAAAATGTCACATTTTCTATTTTTTTTATTTCATTGCAACATACATATACTGTCCTACCACAAAATTATTTTGAAGGCTTTACTTATTTTGATTTATTGGCGTTTAGCTATATTTCTAGATCAAGTTCGAATCTTGGTCACCTAGAGTGAAACACTAGATCCCACTGTCTAATAAATAACATGACACCACCCTCGGACAAAAACAAAGCCAAATGAAATCACTTGATAAAAACGTATATTATTATCACTCTTGAGGTCACAGTTGTGAAAACAACCATCATGAAATTGGTCAGAGTGTTTGTTTTAATAATGTCTAGGTCAAGTTCGGATAAATGTCACCAGAGGTAAATAAAAGTAGGTCCAACGGACAAATAAATACATTTTTATTATTTTAAACGACACAAATTGATGTACTTGTTGAATAGATGTAATTTTAGAACGATATGTTAGGTTAAGGTAACGTAGTGTGTACTTTCTGTTGTAACGATTACCTCCCTTAGACTGTATTAAAACCGAAAATCATTGAGCTGAAATATCTTTATTAGAAATAAAAGTGTAATACTGGTGGGTTTTCCTACTACAAACGTATTACTTTTCGTATTTTTTTGTATTTGAATATTGACTTAAGTGATTTTTCACACCGCTGTTCCCTGAAAATGATGTATGTACTGTATTATATCGTTGTTAGTTTTGTTATATGTTTGTATTCATTCTTGTAATTATATGCATATAAAGAATTTTGAAATGTTTTTTCTGGTTTCCGTTTCTATTTTCATTAAGAGAAAAAGTAGAATTTGAATAGAGGACAAACCTATAGACAATTCGTGGTTAAAGACGACATAATGGTTACTTCGACAGACGAACGAAGTACCATTGTTGCCCCGAAGACTGACGGTAAAAAACCCGGCATAAGAAAACGTAAGGAATGGGCTGCATTTCACGAAATGGATTTCAAGTCTAAGAAATACTCTAAATGGGAATATCAAGGTATTTTCATTTATACAATGCCCCACACCCCACCTCCAGGTAGCATAATATAATAGAACTATCACTGAAGGTGATGAATACCCCCAAAACCCCCATCCCTGAACGCCATACTGACACAGTATTCTTAATTTATATCAAATATAATTGGACTATGCACAACGACTGTAGGCATGTTACTTATCTCTTCTGTGTAACATTATTTTGACTAGAGGGTCTGGAAAATCAGAGTTCACAATATTTAATTATCTTTAACACCTGTGACCTTGACGTAGTGACCCGAAACATTGACCAAGTCCAACTAGGCATGGTATTTATTACTTTGTGAAATATCATTAAATTGTGATAAGGGGTTTTGGAGATATATATAAAGCTGAATCCAGTATACCCCATTACACTTTGTGCAACTGTTGTATAGAAACATTTCCGCAGGCCGAGACACTGGTAAATTGTTTTGAATGTGACTGTATAAAAATTAGCCACTACAATAAACAGTCCTGTTCTTTCAGTTTTTCCTATTTCTTATTTTTGTTTTCCATACACAAGAAGATTATGACTGAAAGCTGCAATGTAGATTCATTTTTCAAGAGAACTGAGTTCCATTTAAGTTGCTCATCTGAGCAACCAATAACATTGTTATTAATGTCAATGTAGTACTTTATTTCTGTATTAACCAATACTGTATGTACTGCAGTACTAAATAGTATTCTATATTGCTGAAGTACTGCATTAATTTTCTGTATTGTCCAAATCAATTCAAAATCTCTCAATGCATTAAAAAGTTACAACCTGAAAAAACTGAAAAAAAGTTCTCATGTGTCCGTTTGTTTTCCAACTGCGAACTTGATATTTGAGCTTGCATTCACCATGCTGTGATTATAATCATATATACATGTATAAATTACTAAGGTTATCTCGCGTGCTTAATTCTTCATCACCAGCTACTGTTCTAGAATTTCAATGACTTCTCTCATAAAAACAAAAATTCACAGCTAGTGTAGCATTATCACTTCAGCTGCAACTTGGGAATTTATCCAATATGAATGTTCAACAGTCTGGCCAAATGATGTTTCTTGTTAGCTATCAATTTTCTGATTTAACTGTTGTTATTTCCTTATCTTCAAAAAATCAATGTACATGAATTCCAAATATAAGTAAACTCAGCAAAGTTCTTCTTTAATGTTAACTGCATGTTGTCAATACATCAAGTGTCAAGTGTCCCATTGTTTCACCTCAATTATCAATTCTTTTCATTTCATGCTTTTGTTTTCCTGTTTTGTATATTCCATTTAAACTGAAAAATCTACTATTAAGCAATGATGTCAAGTCTCATCACCAAGGTAAATTGATGAATCAAAAAAGAACTTCATCTTCTAAACTGATACAGCCATCTCCACAGAATCCTTCAGTTAACCACTGCAATGATTGACTGTTTTCTGTTGTTTTCATATATTGGTCTATTGAACTTCCCTCTTCACTGTACGTACATGACGCTTTTTTCTACAACAAATTAAAAAGAAAAAATAGCAATTGCATTTTGTTTTAAATCTTGCAATTAATAACTGATCCACATACTGAAAATTTACTGACTGAATAGTTAACAGTGCAGGTTATGATCAGACTACATGGTTTTGATCTGCATAAGAGGCAAAAGTGTAAGCAAATTGCTAAAAATTAAACTAGATGCCCACGTGCAACATGTCGACCCCGCCATCTGTCAAAAGGACTAACTCCTTACCAAATAGAGATAGGTCAAAATACACCTAAATATTGGATGTTTAATGCATTTTGTACCACATAAAAGTAGTCTTGATTTTCCTCTAGGGCGAGTAATAAAAAAGTTACAATATTAGCGATTTATAGTGACAACAAAGGGAAGTAAGTCTAAAAACAAGGGTAGCTCATGATGGTGAATATTTGTGCCAAATTACATCAAAATCCCTAGAGCCATGCATGAAGAAGAAATGCTACAGACAAAGATATTCTTGAATTTGACCTTTAACCTCTAAGTGTGACCTTGACCTTAGACCTAGGGACCTGGTTCTTGTGCATGACACTCTTTCTCATGGTGGTGAACATTTGTGCCAAATAACATCAAAATCCTTCCATGCATGAAGAAGAAATGCTACGGACAAAGTCATTCTTGAATTATTCTTGTATCTGACCTTTGACCTCTAAGTGTGACCTTGACCTTGGACTTAGGGACCTGGTTCTTGCATGACACCCCGTCTGATGGTGGTGAACATTTGTACCCATTTATTTAAGAATCCCTTTATCCATTGAGAAGTTACAGCCCGGACAAGCTAAACTCGAACGGACGCACGACGGACGGACGGACGGACGGACGCACGCAAGCGGCTCGAAAAAAAAATTTGGGGGATGAAATTTGATTTAAATTGCTTCTTAGAAAAAGACGCTTGTTGGTTAACAGAGGAGTAATTTTTACATAATGACCATAAAGTCCCTGTGTCAAAATCACATGGTTATTTCATTGTCAATATATACCAACAAAAATGCTTTAAATTTGCATTAGTGCATAAAATTGTTAAATACTGCAATGTACTGCTGTTTCTCTTCCTCATAACCAAAAGTAGCACCCAGAAAGAAGGGGGTTTTAGACACCTTAAGTTGTAAAAACTTTGCAGTTTTGTTGATGAAAGCTTTATAATAATAATGTCATGTAATTACTATGTCGCTTAAAGAGGGCACCCCTACCTATGGCGATAAAAAAAGATTATGTGTTCAATGAACGCAAAATGATAAATAAAACAATTCAAAAAAGAACGGCGAAAAATGGAACCCAGGCGAAAAATGGCTCATTTTACCACAATTAATCAATAAAGAGGTGTTCTGTAATAAATCGCATCCACCCATTAATTGTACAAAAACAACTCTACATAGATTATTGAATTGTTATCTGTACTGCAGTATATTTTAAACCGCTGATTTTATCGATAATAACTGGAAATGCATAGCTGAGTTTTTTAGGTTGAGTTGTAATACTTCTAAAGATTCTATTATTTATGTTTTGGAGGTTTTCAGTTTGTCATCAGATATAGGGTATGTCTCTTTAAAGGGACACTCCCTACATTTAGCAGATTATATTCTCGAAACATAGATTATTTGTTCAATGAACGTAAATTGATGAATAAATACAATATCAAAGAAGAACCTAAGGCGAAAACTGCCTCGTTTTACCACAAGTAGGCTTTCTGTAATAAATTGCAGGTCGTCCATTAATTGACAACAACAACTCTACATACATTATTGAAGGGTTTGGTGCTGCAGTTGTATTTGAACCCTGATTTTCGTAATGACTGGGGCTGTAGATAATCTTTAGGTGAGTATATATTCAAAGATTATATTATGTTTGGAGGTTATTAATAGTTTTTTTTTGTAATTGTGCTTATTGGGTCCACCATCCTCTAACGAGGCTATAATCGGTACGACCCGTATTAATAGTTTGACATCAGTTAAAGGGTATGCCCCTTTAATCTGAGTTCATCCCCCATATTAGCTCTATGGTTGCGGCCATCTTGGATTCAGTGACACCACGTCAGTAACATTATGGCATAAACACACAAATTAAAATTTTTAATAAAATAGTTATGAAGTAAATCAATAAAATGAGAATGGTGTCTAAGTAGAGGTTTTAATGCTCATCTATTTTTTTCTGTAGTTTTGTATCATCACTGAAACGCCTACAATTCTTTACTTGCACTGCCTATGGTAAATCATTATTAGTAAATACCGTATATAAGGCTAGTTGCATGACAAAATTAGACAAGAGAAAGAGCAGTGGTCCCAAAATATTACCCTGGAGTACACTAGATTTAATGTTTATCCTGTTTGAATTATAACCACTATTTGCTTCCTATTTCCGAGAAAGCTAACACTCCACGAAGCAAAGTTATTGGGTATAAAGTCTTTCACGCCTTTAGCTTTCGGAGAAGTCTCTGCATCAAGGAGTTGACGGTGAATTTACAGGTCTGTAATTCAGTTACAGCTCTCTCTGAATAACTGTAGTGCACAATTTAAAATACATGTACAAGTAGATTTGGTTGTCTATACTTTAATATATCTGTTAGCAGTGGATACTATATACCATAAGGGGACTTTAGTAAATGTTCGAAGACTAAGTGGTTGACAAAGTGGTCAAGTGGCTTATGTACAATTAAATCTAAATTTCCATCAGTACTGACCTCTGTGGTGAATATAACACTATATTCTAGGATATGCCTTTACGTCATACTGGTCAGTTAACCAATCAGATTATAAGAATGCGTTCATTTCTTCATTTTAATAAAAGATAAAAAAACTCAGTATATACTGTAGACTTATATATCATAATATGCAAGTTTTTTATTTAAAGGAAAGAAAAGGCTTTTGACAACATAGAGGTATTTTAAATGTCATTCTCAGATAATATAAAGGATAATTGCTGGTTTTGGTGTAAGATCACGTCATAATTTCACCGAGTGGGCACCAAAAGTGATATTTTAATGAGCGGCGGAGCAACAAATGAAAATAACTACTTTTGGTGTTCACAAGTGAAATTATCGTGATATGACATAGCAACCAACATTTTTTTGTTTATTTTATGTTTCAAAGTCTAATTTTGTTGAGTTTATTTCAATAAAATGTGAAAGATCGCGGGAAACGTCACCAGAAAGCATTGCATACATGGCGTCATTTTAAAGACGTCACTGTCACATGGTTTCAGGCATTTATAATGCTTGGTAGGGCTGTAACGATCATACATTCAAATATTAAATTTAGTCGAATACATTTTTGTCCGAATTTTATTTGTCATTCGCCATATTTTATTAAACAACCCGACCGACAATCAAGTATATATAATACAAGGTATTAATTATATACGCTTGATAGTCTGTCAGGGGTGTTTTATAAAAATGACTCTTCGCGACATAATCAAATTTACCCCGGACTGACTTTCAAGTATATGTATTATATATACTTGATAGTTGATCAGTATTATATATACTTTATTGCCGGTCCGGAGTGTTTTATAAAAATGACTTTTTGGGGTCCAAACTTTATGTGACTGAGAAAAACATCCGATGAAAAAAAAAACAGGTCAAAAGGATGAGCCAAATGAATTAGTTGGTCAAAACAAAAGTTGTAGGACCTACAGAGGTTATGTTGATTCACTCATACAAATTTTATTTTATGTCGGTACAGCCTACGAAAGACTGTATGACGGTCATTCTCGTCTTCGCACATCCGCGTACTGAAAAAGTATTTACATTCGGGAAAGGTGACTCCTCAGCTGTCTCCTTTCATTCTTGGTTTTTAAAATTAAAGATGGTTAGACACCAGTGATTAAAGCCGAGGAATCACCTTTCCCGAATGTAAATAAATAATCAGTACCCGGATATGCGAAGCCGAGATTTCTTTTATGAAATCATACATGCACGCCTTAAGGACTACGCACGACGTTAAATCAACAAACAACAGTACCAGTACTGTACAGGGATGCAATTGTTTATGATAAGTTAACTAAAAGTCTAAAACCTGACATTTTACCATATATCTGATAGTCTGATAATAGGATATGGATATGTAGGTGATATCCCTTACCTGAAAAGACCGTAGACCCTATGTTAAGGGGCTGTAAACTTGCAAAGTTATTTCTAAACCATTTTATTTAGTTTTCTTGTTGTTGTTGTTGTTGTTTGTGTCGAGACCAGGTAAATGACTGTGTTATGTTGTAATCATCTACGCTTCTACACTCTGGAGATTCTTGTAGCCTAAAAGAAATACAACTCAATAGAAGAGATCGACAAAGTCTCTGACTATTAGTAAACGAAAACTTGAACGGGACAAATATCAAAATTAAAATATCCAGGGCCGGGATAGATCTACAGTAAAATCTAGAGAAATTATTAATGTACAGTATGTTTATTATATCAATGTCCGTGTCAGCTTTGATTAAACTGTAGATTTTATATTGATAAAACAGATCAGCAATAGTTACATCGACGCTTACATTTCAATGTAAACAAAATCAAAGTATTCAGACAAAGACACGCTTCGCTCATTAGTGAAACGGCAACAGCCGCGAAAAAAAGCGCGCTGGTAATCTTCTGATTGGCAGCTTGTTTGGACACGCCTCTTTACCGGGGTACTGCTTCCATATTTGGAGTGACCCGTTTTCTTTACCGGCTATTCTTTCCATATTTGGAAATGAGCTGTTTGTCCGCGGTAAAACGCGGTAAAACGCGTGAAATTGACCGCGTTTACCGGCGTTTTCCATGCGGTAACAACCATGAGGTAAACGGAACAAAAACGTGAGCGCCACTGTAAAACTTTTTTTACTATTTGTTGATTTTATCATTGACGCGCACTTTCAGAATTCAGAATAAGCTACGAATTTACTAAGATTTACTAATTTCCTTACCATTTATTTTATAGTCAGTGTAACGCTTTATTTAATATCACAACACATTGTAGTCTGTTAACACTTTTACACAGAACTTAATAACATATTATATTCAACCAACATCCTTTATGGTTTACTCTGGTCTCTTTCGTTATATAGACATGATCGTTTGAAGCCAGTGAACATGGCAATTTTAAACAAACAATATTTTATTGTATACACCCTATGCAACAAGTATTTTAGTGTATATACAGTTATTTTATAATAGTAATATAGTTAACACCACGTATAGCAGATATCATATTACACTTTGCCTATTGAACACATAGTGGTCAGCACTTAGAATGGCAATGCTTACATTTAGCGACGGTTATATTTGGTGGCGTTTAGAATTGGTGCATTTGATGTTGACCCCCAATATAGCCAAAATGAAACCACCGCAAATATATCAACGAATATAGTAAATATTCTGAGTTCGAACTACGACTGCCAAAACAACTGGAACTATCACTGAAGGTAATGAGTACTACCCGAACACCCCACTGAAACAGTATATAAAATTAATGTAACAGATGATGCTTTTTAAAATCATTGGACCATATACAACTTGACTGTGAAGTATCATTAAATTATGACCACGGATCTTTTGGAAATTAAGAGCGCACAAGATTTTATTATGTCGAGCCTCTATGACATTGACCTAGTAACTCGAAACATGGATCATGTGCAACTAGGCATGGTACTTACCACTTCTGTGAAATATCATTAAATTGTGACCAGGGGTTTAAAAGATTAATAGCGCACACAAATTAATTTACTATCTCGAGCCCCTTGGGTGGCGAGTTGTGACAGAGTACGTTCAAAATCCCATCGCTAGTGATAGCGAGGATGAAAAGAGGATCTACAAGACAGAAGCTAGCGCGTCTAGGAAAGCCAAATCCGAGAAGGTAAAGATATCCAAGGCAAAAAATTGGCGATCAAAAGAGGCCGATGTTACTGTAGCTTTAAGTTCGAGCCAAGGTCAACAGCAACAATGTAACGGTAAAAAGCCTGGTCTTTGCTTTCTATGTTGAAAACACTGAGGGCACTGGAAAATAGAATGCACACAAAACATATACGTGTAGTGGTTAAGGCATCCGCCTTGGTAGCGGAAGGTCGAAGGTTCCAATCCCAGCAGGGGTCCGTTCTGATATTGCCGGTTGGTGAGCCGCCAGCTAGTTGAATAATGGTTACCGTATGCCTACCTGTCTGGTGTTTGGCATTAAAATGATAGGATTCGGGAGGTAAATGTGCTCAGAAAGAAGGTGTCTCATAAGTCAGATATGGCTGGCGCTTTTAATAGGAGTGAAACTATAGTAAACAAACACTTTACCATTACCTTTTATACGAACAATAAGATAAGTACCAAGAAGAACCATACTTATTACAAAACTGAATATACGCATAATTGCAGTGTAGCGGTGGCTGCTTTCAATTTTGCAGAAAAGTTAACAAAAGACATTGTCTGACATTCTGCTGGTTAAACGACGTGTCAAGAAGACAATCAGAAGGTAACTTCGTCATGTGTATCTAAAAAAAATAAAACATGTACATCAAGGCAATGTCGGAGGTAAAATAGAAGCTCAGAAAAATATCAAAATATATATACATGTATGTAGCATTATGTAAATTAGACGAAGTTTGTCAAATTTAACATTTTTGAGAAAACATATTTTGACTTCACATGTGACTAAATTGACAAATTTTGCCATATGCCAAAATGGTGGATAGGGGTACAAAATTAGTCATTTCTCAACAAATGTTTAAGATATTTAGTCAATTCAAACATTACAAGACGAATTGATTGTTACTATATCACAATACAATAATAACTAGTTCTGTAACACTTCTTTGTTACAGACCTATGCCGTCATATCTTAAAGCTCGTCAAAGTCTAAAAACAACACTTTTTTGTCAGTTATTATTGAATTTATTGCTTATAAACATATACACATTGACCCCATCTTTTTACTTTTGTGTTCTAAAAAAATGTTTTAATGAAACTGTAGGCAAAATATCTAAAAAACATTGTTATTCCTTTATCATGAAAAAAATAATTCATCAAAACTTGAAAAAAAAATGAAATTAGTAAAATGGTTGGGGGAATAATGAGGAGCAAAAATTCATTCAGATGATGATACAAATACCACTATCCCTAAATTTTTCATTCTAAAGTATGACTTATTACATTAGAAACGATTGAAAATTGATACCTACTCTGAAAAATATACCACATACATAAAAACTTACAATAACAAATTTCTAGCTTATTCTGCATTTATCTAATATAAAAGTTACTCAAAAAAAGTCGCGGCCCCCCCCTTTTTTTTTGGGGGGGGGCTGGCTATATGTGTGTGTTTATAAACAATAGGGACGAATCGCAGTCGCATGAAGTTAGGCCCTGAAAAGTCATTCTTATAAACCACGAACCGAAGATCATCCATAATAATGAATTATATTGAATTATGTTTTGGTCGGAGGGGGGGGTTTGTATAAAATAAAAGACTTTTCGGGTGCGGCTTCATGTGACGTATGACGAACGTTTCAAAATTCGTAGAGTAGCGACTGCCTGAAACGGTCCAAGCGTTGAAAGCCCACTCAGTCGCTCATGCACGACAAGAAAAGACAGAAAATGTATTTTTAAATTCGGCCTTTGAAGAATGATCTCGATCTATTCAATTTAATTATTTTCTTTAGCAATAAGTTTCTTATAACAAGATTAAGAATTTGTTTGTTACAAACGTTTCCAGTCTAGATTTTCCCAAGTGCAACTTTACTTGTATAACTTTAATCATGCCGAAATACATCATATACGAGGATGTTAGGTTGAAACTTTTGTTACAAAATGTATTTTATTACACAATATTATATGATAATATTTAAGACACATATTTTTAAGATCCAGTCTTTATAAAAGAGCTGGCATTTATATTCAAAATAATTTCAAAAACATAATGTAGAACAAGGGCCCTATATAGAATCTAACAGTTTCTCTACTAGAATGTTGCGGAACACTCCAGTAATCCATAACATCTTTAAAGATTCCCTTTGAATAAAATCAAATTAAAACAAACAATATCTCGTTTTAACAACGTTGCCATGGTAAATAATTAGCGTAGATCTAACCATTGAAGGAATTTTAGTTGATCTAGCCCAAGGGCATACGTCACAACAAAGGATGCGATATGATTTGTTGTTAATTGACGACCCCCTGCCAGCAATCTAACTTGTCACACATTATTGCATATTGCACACTGGTCAATTGCATTTGATAATTACACAACAATATATAACAACAAAAACAACAACAATATAGTTTATTAACATGCAAAGTGCCCAATTCAAATTATGAAACCATTATTTATGTGAACGATCAAGGTAACATTTGAATTTATTTATACTTTTTTTAAAAAAAAATTTTTTTTTTTTTTTTTATTTTTTTTTTTTTTTTTTTTTTTTTTTTTTTTTTTTTTTTTTTTTTTTTGTTTTTTTTTTTTTTTTTTGTTATTTTTTGATTAAAAACTTAATTAGTCATCTTACATATATACAACTTGGTAAAAAGCAATTCAGCAAATGAAAGTTTCAAGCAACCCTATAAATGTTCAGAAAGTACATCTTTTTGGTTGCCGATGGCACATTTTATGTGCTCTAATGAAATGTTTTTCTAAAAGTGAAATTTGGCACGTATTTAGGTAGATATCGTGATTTTAATTATAATGAGTTTTCAAATAGATGTGCGTCAGAATTTTTTTTAACCAATAAAATCGTGAAAACTATTTTGATTCACATTCTAAAATCAATTGTAAATCTAATTCTTAAAACTACCAACAAGAAAACGTGTCATGAAAAATCAAGCATATCATTTTAGATATTGTAATTAGATCGAGCATTTGTGTTCTCATTTTCGGAGGCAAGTTTTAATCATCAATGGAAATGATATCGTTCATAATTGCACGTGCACGCGAACATTTAGATCGTTTCGATACATTTACATGGTACTTTTCTTTCACATTTAAGAATGAAACATAGATTTCATTTTGATAGAAACAAACATAAACAGAAGTTGGTGTCATTTGCATATAAAAAAACACGAAATAACTGCTGTATTTTTATACTTTAATCAAATAATTTTATAACATTACACGGACTTCGATCTATACGTTACGGTCTCAAAATATCCTCATCTCAACTCTCTGAAGATGCATAATAAGATGAAAAAATCGCTTTCGCTGTTATAAGAGTACCTGTTATCGGCCATGATTGTACTGCGTATGACGTCACTCCAGGCTAGCGATTCCGAAACTGCCGCTCGTAGGTTTCCGGAAATATTATAGCCACTTTCCGTATAGGTGTGTTATTTTGAGAACTTTATGGTATTACTGCCAGGTAACCACTCGGTATTTTCCGTCAACAATTATCCAGTTTGTATAAGCTGACGAATAATATTCTAATGTTAAAACGGAAAAATGTCAATCGATGGGACCTTCAAACAAATCCCGTGATCTGATAATTAAAAGAATAACAAATCTGCTAGGGATAATCGCAAATTCGTTCAATCAGATATTCAATCATTAATCACAAAAGATGTAGTTACATAAAGAGAAAACCATGTGCGGTTAATCAATTAACTGTATTATACAGTAGGACTGGAAAGCCTAGATCGGTACTTGACTGCAGGGCCTTACCTACACAAATTTAAGGTCAATTTGAAGATAAAAAGATGGCGGTATGATTATTTGATCTTGCAAGCTTTTTATATACAATGTACATATGATTTGAAAGGTGCTTATCACCACGTAGATATTTTTCACCCTCACACAGGCTACCTTGGTTTTGCTGGACAGATAAAGGCATCGATGAATACTATGTTTTCAATTCGTTGCCTTTTGGTATTGCAACTGCAGGACATATTTTTACTAAGATACTTAGAGTTGTGATAAAATGTTGGCAATATCTCGGCCATAGAGTCATTATGATTTTAGACCATGGTATTGGAGGTCATACGATTTATAGAAACGCTTTACAAAAACATTGATACAGTTTGGTTTCTTATTTGCCGAAGATAAATGTTAATGGACACCTTCAAGGGTTGCTTATTGGTTAGGTCATATCCTCGATGTTGTAAAGAACTGTTTGTTTATTACAGAAGCAAGACTCAGTAGGCTGGAGGCTTCTATCGATTCTTTAGTATTTTAGGTCATAAAAGACAAATACGATTGAGTGAATGTCAGGTGGTTAGCCTCCGCTGTAGGTCAGGTTATATCTTGACAGAACGTCTCAGGCAAAAGGTTAATGTTAGGACAACACACTTGTATAAGTGCACCCTAAACAGAGCGAGTTGGAATTCGCAGGTGAAAGTAAGCAAAGAAGCTTACTTAGAATTTTGGCGGGAAAATGCCAGAATTTCGAACCTGAATGGAAAAGCCTTTAGAGAAAGTACATTAATAGAAGCCAGAGTTTATTGTGACGCCAGTTCTGTTAGGTAAGGCAGTTACGAGAGTTTCACGGAACTCATGCTGACTAAAGCGCTCGATTAGCCTGAGCCTCAGATAGAAAAATGCGACAAAAACGTTTATGCGGGCCAAGTCAATTCACATTTTGAGTCAGAAAATGATTGTTACGTCATATGTTCAGTAAATCTTTGTGCATTTTCAGATGTGAAAAAACTCTCGGAATCGAATACCAACTCTGCGCAGGGACATTTTCGTGGTACTATTATTGGTTCAAGTCTGCCAGAAAACAATCGAGCGGCATAGGGTCTGTAGACTTTAGGTCGAGGTCAGTAGCTCTGGGATGTTGTACGTATATGGGTAAACAAAATTCCCTTTAGTGGATTGCCATGGTAAAACATGCATAACTACGAAGTTAAATATTTTTCGTTGGGTTAGTATTGGGAAACAGTTCCCCAGAAGAACGTTATACGAAACCAAGAATTCATTGCTGCCCCGGAAGAGGTTGGTTTGAACCCCTGATTGCGGGCTTTAAACCCCCCCCCCCCACGGAAGCGGGCTATCACTAATTCCCGGAACCCACTTATCTTAAACTACCGGGAGTAAGTTGTATTGAGCTGCCGGAAGAGAGTTCATTTAGTCTGTCGGGTTCTGCTTTTGTGCCAGAATGTAATGTTCGAGTAAAGTCAATTCATGATATTGCAGCCAAAACGTTCGAGAATTCTAAAGTGTATGGAACGTGGACTAATACAGAGAAGCTTAAATTTTCTACGTGATGCGAATTAGAAGAGTGTAGAGTAATTTGGGTGTATTACAAAATTCAACAATTGAAGTTTTTTATTGTGACAATAAATACGTTTCATGTATTCTCCATCGGAGTATTTTCATGATAGTACTTTTTGTATGTGATCAAGCTAACATGCTGGCACGTTTAGTGACTGTGTATTTCGATATGTTTTGTATTTCAATATTTAGATACAGAATGGGGTACACACATTGGATAGGTTTACGACACGATTTGATAATTATGCGTTAGATTCAGTTAAAAAAATAGATTTTTGGTACTGAAGAGGATGGTAGAATTGGCAGAAAGATAATAATAGGTTAATACCTCAACCGAATTTAATCATAAATGCCTGAGAAGACTTGAAATGGAACGTTGTAGCTGTACATTGAAAGTACTGGAGTGGAAATTTGGTGCATTTTGTTCCTCAGTAGCAATTCAAAATGGTAGATTGTTCATGATTTTATAAAACAATACAGTATAACGTTTTATCGAATACAGGAGCAGTGACGCCAGGTAAAGGAGAGAACGGCATATTCGCCAGAGAACCTTTGTGATTCAGAATGTTGGTGTTCAGAGCGACACATTAATCCTTCAATAAATGCATGTAATATGGTAGTGTTCACATCATGATAACATATTTGACAGGTGATATACAGAACACATTAAAACGGAAGTTTGACGAAGCACGTGTGTACATACAGGACTGTGATAATGTTATTAAGAACATGGCATCTCAGATTCTTTCATCCAGAGCCGATAGTACTGTTTTAAAACACGCTAGTAAAATTAAAGCTTTTGCCAAATTTTGCGAGGACAGATGTATTCCAGCTCGACCAGCTTTACCTATTCACGTAGCTATGTACTTATCAGACTTGATAGACACCAGCCCACGTTCTAGGCTATAAAACGGCTGCATGAGATAACGATTTCATCGACCCAACTGGGAGTTATGTTGTGAATAAATAAGTTCATCACGTAAAAGAAAAGAATGAAAAGAAGTTATTAAGTCAGTACAACTTTTATGTACAAGGATACTCTACAGATGTTATTACATTGAGAGATTTAACAATGATCGTGCTAGGTTACGGAGGATTTCTGCATGCTCGATACATGCGTACAAATCAATTTATTACATGACATGTTTACTCAAATCTTGGTGTTAAAGTAGACCAAATGACGTGCAAAAATCCTATCCATATTAAGGGATAAAGATAACGATTACAACGAAATGCAATTCACGCACAAAAACTATAAACCCATATCTTTGTAAAACATACTAGGTTATTTTCATAAATTCAACTAAAGGTAACTCAGCAAATGTATTTCTTCGCTTATCATAAATAGTTTTGAAAGTAAGGAGTTTTGAATGGTTTCGTTAAAAGTGGATGTTTATATATCAATGGGTTAAACAAGTTTCAAGTTTTTAATGAGAACCTAGTAACTGGATTCGAATTGGATATTTTTTCACGAAAGTAAGTAAAAAAGTCTTTTAATTAACTACGTCAGTAAAAAGTGGCTTTCCTTGATCAGACTTCAACACATAACCAGCATACAGATGGTAAACCGGTATTGTCAGATATAAATCAGCTTACAGGTCAGAAAACCTCCGGTTTACTTGAAAATATTACACGTATTTAAGTGAGACATTAATGTTCTTTTTATTTAAGTAGTAGACCAGATTGACTGATTTGACTAAATATTGAAGAAAGAAGTTCATTTAATAATTTATTAGTTTATCAAGTCATTTTGTGATTGTACAGAACATACTTTTTATCCTGTCACTTGCAGCATTATCGGCCCGATAACAGGGTGCCGGATAAATTTACTGATATACGGTAGTTGGCCACGTGACTTGTATGTGATTGCCGGACTACGTAATTGAAAGAGAAATAATCTTGTGGCTTGCTTTCCACCCAAAAGCAAAGTAAAGTATGAAATTTTGTATTGTTTGCAGTCACATAATAAATAATTTCCGTTAAACTGGTCCCATTTCGAATTTATTACGTCATCAGTTCAAGTTTACGTCACCGAGGCAGTAATGTTTTGGTAGCCATTATTTGTACATAGTGTATTGAACGGAAATATTTCTCAGCTTCAGTTTATTACTTTGGCTAATTCATGTGACACAATTAAGGATAAACAACATTTTATTAGAGAAGGATTTCACTTTATTTTAGTAAGACAATTGAAATAGTGCATAAACAGGATAGAAAAGGACTGTTTTCCGAGGCTGAATTCGTAAATGAATGTCCTGTCAGCAGCAATTAGTTGCAGAAAGTAATACTATTAATTTGAAGAGTACTTACTAGTGTCAGTGACAGTGTGTTCTTTTAAAACAAACAAACTGGGATTCAATCATTCATGGAAAAGGAGCTTGATCGACTGCAATGAGACTTTATGTCCGTCATCCGTTTTGTCTGAGAAGAAACAAGGTAAAGATAGCATCAATGTAAGTTTTAAGGTCTTTGAACTTGAATTATATTCCCAGTGCTAACAAACGTCGTTGAGAAAATCGAAACGGTTGCAAGGCGGCCATTTTGTTTTGAATGTACTGTAAACATAATTTACACAATCAAAAAAGGCAAAAACGACGAGGTTCCAAATGCGGGATTGCTCATGTTGTATATGGGCTCAAATACAGAGGCTCTTGACCAATCAAAATCTATCAAATATATCTGCGGTATTATGACATGAGATATTTCTTCGTTATGCACATTATTCTGACATAAATAAAATCGGAAATGAGAACTACTTTTTGTCTGCGTGTGTCCAGTCCGCATATTGTTTACTAATGTTAAAGGTAGTTTCACAATAAAACCAGACATTTCAAGGTGTGTTTTCAATGTGAGAATGAATGACAGGATAAATAGAATAATAGATTGGTAGCGTGGAAGGAGAAAGTTTATCTGGCTCGGCTCTCTGCTTGTTTTAATTTTCATGTTAAAATGCTCAAGATTATGATCCTAATAAATTTACTAGTTCTCGTATGGCATAATATAATAAAACACATGTAACACGGAGTACAAGCGTTACATTCGACAGACGGATCTGTAATCTTTTGGCGGTGTTCAGATGCCTAGTAGTTAAATAATCTACGGCAGCGAGAATCGACGGACGGACGCACAACGCCCTCTATCTTTCCTTTGCAACAAGGGAAATAATCCTAATAGAGTTAAAGATGCATATATTTTATAGCTATAATGCATTGCTACATCACGAAATCCTACATACTTCAGCAATATGACAAAGACCAAAATTATGCATGACGTAAATTAATCATTTTAACTGTAACAAATGTTCTTACACTATCACTGCGTTGTGTCCCAACTTGATGAACCATGATGTAAGCTGAAAAGTACTTTAAATACTACTTAACGTTTGCACAAAAGATTATTGCTTGTTGAAAAGATATGAGAAACCTTTGCACAAAATTTTTTACATGTTGCAAGTGGTTGGTTTTATGTCGAATGATGCAATTGTTGTTATTTTTTAAATACAATGAATAGTAAAGCTTTGGCTGACACGTTTGAATTACCTGATCCTGGGTGAAACCTCTTGCCTTTATCAAGTTAACTATATGTGATTACTTAAGTTATTGATGAAGAAGAAAATTGTGACGATGATGCTGATCATAGTACAAAAATGTAATTATGATATATAGAAACTGGTGTT
Organism: Saxidomus purpurata; assembly: GCA_022818135.1. Lineage (NCBI taxonomy): Eukaryota > Metazoa > Mollusca > Bivalvia > Venerida > Veneridae > Saxidomus > Saxidomus purpurata. Next base: position 34,011,331 of record JAFMSR010000017.1, read on the forward strand.
TACTGACAGATGTACAAAGCACGTCAGCAATTACAATAATCGAATGGTTACTATATTTTTCACTAGATTTATTTCCCCAACACCTCCAGCTCGACATTGGCCCTTGAATGAAAAAGAAACAGGTCTTACATTTTGAATATATTATGTTCATCCACAATTTAAATATGTTTTCCTAAATGCAATATAAACATATGAGTTTAGAAACCACTGTATAGTATTTACTAAATGACCATTTCAAAATAATAAGGACATCTTTGACTTATTCAAATTTTACCATGCGATTTATAAGCCAAATTAATAAACGCTAAAGAGTAATCATTTACCACGACTATCATGCGATTGAAGTCAAATGAAATAACATTTGATAGTAAAACATCAACATTTTAATTACAAATTAACCCACTTACTTCTTTTCGCAGATTGGCTTAAAAAGATTAGTGCAAGGTTCGTCAACCCACTTGTAGGAAAAACTGGCCCATATAGCCCCGCAGTTGCTAACCCTGCCATTATTCGGTTGACCACTTCCCCAATCAGTAAAAGTTGCAGTGTTGTCAGTTGAATACCATTTCCACACACCTTCAGCAGATTTATCAGTTAATCCTATCCAGTGTCTATTGTCTGTGAATAATTACATAATACTGTAAATCTGGTAATATTGGTGATATTGAAATTTTTGTTATTTTACTCGAAATACAAATGTACCTTCGGTAATTAAAAGATTAGCAACATTTTCATTTCGCATATATTATTTTTTATTTCTCTAATTTGTTTCTGAAAATTTGTAACTTTTATACTAATTTTGTATTTTGTGTAATTGTAGTACATGTACATTTATTTCCAAAAGCTACTGACGGTTCCTAGTGTAATTATCAATCACTTTATTCTGCACATAGTTAAATTTAATACATGTATATATCTCAATTTTGTTAAGTATGACATTCCATCGCGTGATATGCAGGCATTTATACAATTGAGGTCAATATATAGTTTTACAGCCGCGTGGAAACAAAAAAGATCGTAACCGAGGACGAACTAAAGTTTGTTGAATTTGCATTGATGTTACATGTAACATGAAAATGCACTTCCGTGCACTATGCATTTAGTATTTCTATGCCAGATTTTGGAAAATAAGTACACTTTTTTTGCTTTAAAGCGTTAGTTTGTCTTTTCTGAACGGTGGTATAATGGCATGATTTCTAAAGTAGAGGGCCGTGTTGACCTTATACCGTTAGCTGGTTGTAATTGTTCTCAATGACCAAGTTAATGTCATAGGATAAAAATCATTTATCTTAGCTTTGTATTGAGTAAAGAGACACGGTCAGAATGAGGAATTTTAAAAACAGTTTTGAAAATTTACACATAGTGAAAACCTTACTGATCTGCTTGAAAAATAAGAATGTATATCAAAGACCTTTGATGAAGGTCAGTTGACGGAAATTTCGAAATCTAAATGCAAAATTACAATTGGTATAAATTGAAGCGTTGCAGTTTTAGAAATATCAAAGTAGGTCAAACTGTGAAATCTGCTTGTAAAAGTGCACACACGAATGTTATCGCTGCATTTTATCGCTTTAGTTTCAAAAGGTAGGGTAGTAACTTGGTCAACAAGTTATGATCAAGATCAGCCAAAGACCATTTTGAAACTTGCGTGCATCACTTTACACACAGCCGAAGTTTCATTATGGTAACTGTTTTTCAAAAACAAGAACGTATATCAAAAGCGTCAGTCAGAGTATGTTTCATATTTCGACACTGTAACTTTTAATTACATTGTTAACGAGGTTTTTCTTTCATTTATCCTGGTGATATGTTTTGACCCCTGATAAACCGGTTTTGAACTCGACCAAGAGAATGTCATTAGGCGATGCTACCTAACTATCTAAGCTCTAGGCCTCATGGTTTGGAAAATAGGATATTAATGTATTTCCGAATAAAGGTCTACGGTAAAGGAACGGTGCCATTTTTGTATAATAAAATTGAACATTATTGGTAGAGAACTATATACTATATATCTAAACTCTTTGTGCCAAGTTTTGCCGACAAAAAGATATGATTACCAATGCATCATAGAGTATTTTAGTATTAATTTTATCCATGGGAGACAACTGTAGTCATAACATACTGTCAAAATCAAAATAGGAGGTTTAATAGTTCTCCATACAGTTCAATAAATAAGATAAAACATGTTTGTGATGGATCGATACGGCCTTATGAATTCTGGATAGAAAGACACACAATAGTCATTTCTGTCACATAATTTCGATGAAGCTGTGCCAGTAGGTTTTGACAAGAATATTCTCCTTTTTGGTTGCCATAGTATTCAGAGTACTGCATAGGTTAACTTTATATCAAATATCTTCTAGACCATTCAATTAACATTGCTGTGAAATGTAATCATAATTGTCCTGTCGGTTAACAGAGGAGATATCGTTTGAAACTAATTGTTGACGACCGACGATGGACACAGGGTGATTCCAACAGCTCACCAGGGTGCGCTCAAGGAATACATTGATTGTTGGTCGTCTCTTTTCTCGTTGATATGCCTTTCGTGTAAACGTGTACATAATTGAATCAATGTCAAAAGATATACATTTTGTAACCACGCATATCGACTAACCGTTCTTGTTGATATGCCTTTCGTGTAAATGTGTACCTTATAATCAATGTCAAAAGATACAACCACGTATATCGACCAGCTTTTATCGTTGATATGCCTTTCGTGTAACCGTGTACTAGGTGATACAACCACGCATATCGCCCAATTGCTTAAATATTTCATTTATGTTTTAAATGTGTGAAATGTTAAGGCTCATAGTAATTAGTTTTTATTTGGCCATATCAAAACTATCTACAAAAATGTACAAAGGAAAAATGGTCGAATAAGTCTAACCTAACGGCTCTCATCTGAGACAAATCTTTATCTATATTGTATCCAATAAAAACCATATGACCCGGTTTATTTTATATAGAATTAGTTTTAAAAGTTCATTTATAGTCCGTTCAAACCCTCTCTTTATTTATAGTACATTAATTTAGATAGGTCTAAAAAAATGCTGCCTTGTCAAAAGTAAAAGTCCTGTCTATCAAATTATAAGCATTTAGTTATAACATTTAGGACAACCGCTGAGGTACTTCGACACATTATTACATTTTTACATAGTATCTCTGATATGAAACGAGCGATTCGAACTGTGTACGATATTCCTTGATTAAAACAACTCACCTTTCAATTTTCCCAAGTGGCTCTTTATGAACGCGTTTTCGGTAGTTGATTCGATTGTAACAAGATGTGCTCCATAGTGTGTACAGAATGTCTGCAAAGATGAAAACTAACATGTACGGACAGCTCATGTGTGTATCGACTACATGGTCAATTTCTCATGAAAGATAATCTGCACTGTAGTGCCTACTATATAGAAACTTTGGTTTGATCTCGAGGCACACACACATGCATACATTCATTATTCTTACTGAACATTTAAACACAATGGTCCATGGCAAATAAAGTTTCTGTCACGGTTTGAGCGATGTATAGAGGTTGAACTATCACACCACTGTCGTAAGTATTTACCTTGTTTTATTTTTATATGGTTTGCATTTAAATGATTAGCAACGACGAATCAGATTCTTTATAGTCCCGACCGACTCTTGAACACCACGAGTCGGACTGTCAATGCTCAATTTTCCAAGCAAACATTCAGCTTCTAACTGATCATTCCTCTTGGTTGATAACTTAAGAATGTCAAACTTACTGCAGCTTCCTGGAAGATAAGGTCATGATGT